>PVIJ01010789.1:0-12097 GCA_004024925.1 Scalopus aquaticus | reverse complement strand
TTTTTCCATTTTTTTTATTGTTATTTATGTCTTTTACATTTTGTATTCCCCTTGGGCAGCCCACCACCAATTCACCCGTGATCCATCTCCATGGTCCCCTGTATTCTCCTCTCTTCCATTTTGTGCCCTTATCCTCCCCTCCCCCCTGGAATAACATTTTTTTACTTTTTAAAAAAGATTTATTTATTTATGCATACAAGAGCTGGGGTGTAGGCCAGAGGTGGGGGCGGGGCGGGTAAAGGATTCACCAGAGACAGAGTGGGGAACAGAATAGGCAGACTGACTAAAATATTCAGCAGTGGCTGAGACAGGAGAGGTCTACTGCGCCATGTGGGAAGCTCCCTGGACGGGGATCGAACTCATGCTACAGTGGCTGCAGATAGCTTCATAGTGCTGAGACTTAACCCTTTGTGCCACCGGGGGGCCCCCCTTTTTTACTTTTCTGGTTAGTTTATCCTCATCTTCCAAACTCAGCTTAGGTGTCCCTTTGGATACCTTCCCAGATAGACACCCCTGCCAGTCTTCTACCTTTAAGCTTCGTTTGGTCTTTTTTCTCTGCTACTTCTGTCACTGCAGATAACACTGTATTATCTTTGCTTCTGTCTGTTCCCTGTGTGCCTCAAAGGGCGGGGAATATGTCCCTTCAAAGCCCAGTGTGAAATGTAGCACCCCGTGCAGTGAGGTGGGTGGTGAGTGAACTTTTTATGAGTGAATGAGTAGGAATCAGGTGGAGGAACTGAACCGGCCTGGGTGTGCAACTTGTAGGAAACCAAGAGGTTGTGTTGTTCCTTAGGACCCTTTTGAGCTTCGAGTCCAGAGTCTGTCTTCCCTTGACTTTGGCCAGAACCAGGCACATGACTTGATTTGCATTTTAAATAAATAGTCTTTAATGACTCAGGCTCTGGACAGATAGTTATGCTGGCTGGGGTCTAAATGGGGACAGTCTTTTGGTCTCTATTAGGGTGCTGTGGAATCTATTGCCATGAAGAACCCCAAAGAGAGAACAGCTCTGTTTGAAGAGATAAGTCGCTCTGGGGAGCTGGCCCAGGAGTATGACAAGAGAAAGAAGGAAATGGTGAAGGCTGAGGAGGACACGCAGTTTAATTACCACCGCAAAAAAAACATCGCAGCTGAACGCAAGGAGGCCAAACAGGAGAAAGAAGAGGTAGGTGACCAGGCTTCCTCTGGGCTTGAGGGGCCAGGATGGAGTCAGTGCTTTACTCACGTGCCGGTGTCTCCATACCTCCATTTGCACAGGCTGACCGCTACCAGCGCCTGAAGGATGAAGTAGTACGAGCTCAGGTACAACTGCAGCTCTTTAAGCTTTACCATAATGAAGTGGAAATTGAGAAGCTCAATAAGGAACTGGCTTCTAAGAACAAGGAGATTGAGAAGGACAAGAAGCGAATGGACAAAGTAGAGGATGAGCTGAAGGAGAAGAAGAAGGAGCTGGGCAAAATGATGCGAGAGCAGCAGCAGATTGAGAAGGAGATCAAGTAAGAGGCAGGTCTAGGCCTGCAACTTGTGGGAAACCAGGAGGCTGTGTTGTTTCCTAGGGCTCCTTTGAGTCTAGAGTCCAGTGCCTGTACTGGTTTCTCTGTCTCCACCTTGACTTATTTTGGCTAGCACCAGGCACATTACTTGCTTTGCATTTTAGACAAATAGAATTTTTAAGTACTCAGACTATAGCTAGGTAGACATGCAGAAGAGGGAGAACTTGAAAGTGACAGTGGCCTTGCCACTCTAGAGGAAGCAATGGGTTGCCCAACCACTGTCACTGGCATGGCAGAGAATGCCTTCCTTTAAGAGGAAAATCTAGAGCTAGGCATTTAAAGGACAGGAATTTTATAAGGTTAAAACAGATGAGGGACAACTAAGTGAACACAGGGTGTTCTTGGGGGTTGTCATTTAGGGGCCTTGCCTGGCCGGGTCAAAGCAGGACAGTAGCTTTACCTTATGGAGTGGCTAGGCTCTAGCCAGTAGTTCCAGGGAGTAGTGAGACTGTCCCTTTTGTGAGGATCTGTGAGGCGTCCAGCTGTTGTTCTTTTACGCAGTTTCAAGGCTGCCTGGGAGTGCTCAGGCCCCCCTTTCTTTGGTTAAAAAGTTTGGGGACCCTCCCTCCTACAGTGCTTTCTCCCTTCCCCTCTAACAAAAGGGAGAAGGACTCAGAGCTGAACCAGAAGCGGCCTCAGTACATCAAAGCCAAAGAGAATACCTCTCACAAAATCAAGAAGCTGGAAGCAGCCAAGAAGTCCCTACAGAATGCTCAGAAACATTACAAGAAGCGTAAAGGTGACATGGATGAACTGGAAAAGGAGATGCTGTCAGTAGAAAAAGCCCGACAGGAGTTTGAGGAGCGGATGGAAGAGGAGAGTCAGAGTCAGGGTAGAGACTTGACTTTGGAGGAGAATCAAGTAAGCTCTGGGAGAACTTGGGGAGAGGGTGGGGAGTTTCTTAGGCTGACAAGGACTCACTCGATCATCTCTGTCTTCCTTCCCTGTCCCTGACACAGGTGAAGAAATACCACCGGTTGAAAGAAGAAGCCAGTAAGAGAGCAGCTACCCTGGCCCAGGAACTGGAAAAGTTTAATCGAGACCAGAAAGCAGATCAGGACCGGCTGGATCTGGAAGAGCGGAAGAAAGTAGAGACAGAGGTGGGCTTATGTTATGAAATGATGATGGTCCAGAGAAAAGAAAGTAATGATCATCTTAACAGTAATTGACAATAGCTAGCCTCTGTGGAGCACTTTCTGTGTGCATGCACTGTTCATGTATTCACTCATTTAATTCTTCATTTTCCAAATGAGGAAACTATAGCACAAATGTAAAATCATTAGCCTAAGCTAACATCGTTAAGTGGCAGAACCAAGAATTGAACCTGGGAAGTCTAACTTTAAAGTCCATTCTCTTATCAAGTTATGCTTCATTTACTCCCTTCCCAGTAACAATAGTAAAATAATAATAGTAATAAAAGTTGTTATAGTGTCGCAAGAGCCTACAGTGTTCCAGCTAAGCATTTCTTTTAAATACTTAAGGTGGTAGACATAAATGTTGATAATTTCTCTATGTTAAGCACTTAGTGTGTATTCTTTGAAGTGAAAGTCACCTTCACCTATGTTTTACGGAAGAGAGAACAGGACCAGAATGACACATAAAGCTTTCTTTTGCCTTGGTCTGAGCCTTCCTGATTGGCAAGGGAGATATCCTTGGCTGGGTAGAACACCTCTGAGAGTCTTGTGGAGCCCTGGGAAGCCCCATCAGTTAGCAGAGCCACACTGAATGCTCTGTGTCTGTTTCTGAGTAGGCCTCCTGTATTGTGATAGATTGTATCAGGAGTAGTCGATTTTCTGAACTGCTGAATGAGTGGGCATATAGGGGGTCTAATCCAGGTCTTGGAGTTAAAACTTGCTCAGCTCCTGGTGATAATGTGTATCTGTTTCTCTCCTAGGCGAAAATCAAGCAAAAACTACGGGAGATAGAAGAGAATCAGAAGCGAATTGAGAAACTGGAGGAATATATCACAACTAGCAAGTATGTGGTTCTGTAGCCTTCTCTGTTACTTGTGTGAACCCTACTTGTCCTGCCCCTCCCTGTCCCTGGACCAGAACCCCAGAGTCCCCCTCAGCTAGGGACATTTTCTGACCAGCCAGGATAACCCCTGTGTTCCATCATTGTAGACAGTCCTTGGAGGAGCAAAAGAAGCTAGAGGGGGAGCTGACAGAGGAGGTGGAGATGGCCAAGAGGCGAATTGATGAGATCAATAAGGAACTGAACCAGGTGATGGAGCAACTGGGGGATGCCCGTATAGATCGCCAGGAGAGCAGCCGCCAACAGAGAAAGGCAGAGATTATGGAAAGCATCAAGCGCCTATACCCTGGCTCTGTGGTAAGAGTGGAGAGGAGACTTATTTCCTGAGCACTTAACTTTCATACCATCAGATAATTTTCCCAGTGTCCCTGTGAGGATAGGATTGCTACCCCATTTCTACTTCTGGGGAAACTGAGGCTCAGAGGGGTTAAATGCCTTGCCTGAAGAGCAATTTATAAGTGGAAGACTTGCAGTTCAAACCCTTGTTCTGACAGCTTCTTCTGTCTCTTAACTTCATGTTCTTTCCATTATACCAGTTGCATCTTCCTGAAGGCTTTTTTTCTCGCTGTGTCCATCCTGGGGGAGTTGGGGAAACTGGAGAGGCCTTTGAAAGAGTGAGGGGCTGTGGGGAAGGAATTAGTCTCACAGGAAGTACTCTGTGTAGGCTTTGATATGCGTTCTTAGTCATGTACCAGCTGGCTCATTTTTGCTTTTAGGGATATCCTGGACTTGATAGATCACTTACCACTTCAGCCAAATCCTTGCTGTAATCCGATCGCTGGGTTCAGCTTCATCTCACGCCACAAATATTTCCTGATCACTCCTCTAGACACTGCTGGGGAGACTTTAAGGATGAATTTGGCTCAGTCCCTATCCTTAAATATTACCCTTTATGTTATGTTACCCTTAAATGTTATCCTTTATCTGATAGTTCTTAAGGGAACCATAGTGGCTTGAGGAGCATGGGGAAAGTGAACTATAAAAAGAGACTATTTCCTTGGATGCTTGTGAGATTTGAGAAAATGTATGTAAGGTGTCTGGCGTAGTACTTGGAGAGGCAGTAGTCTGTGAAATGGTCAAAGTGAGGTTTGGAAAGATGATTTTGTGTTTAGACTTGATGACCTGAAGTCTTTATTGCTTTGGCAACCAGAGTAGACTTTTTTCCTGTAGCTCAGGGGTTATGTTCTTGATATAGATTCTGATCTGTCCCCCTTACCAAGCTGAGAATTAGGGTTCTTGATCCAGCTCCCAAAAGCTTCATCCTTCAGTTTTCTCTTCTGACTTTATTCAGTACGGCCGCCTCATTGACCTCTGCCAGCCTACACAAAAGAAGTACCAGATTGCTGTAACCAAAGTTTTGGGCAAGAACATGGATGCCATTATTGTGGACTCAGAGAAAACAGGCAGGGACTGTATTCAGTATATCAAGGAGCAACGTGGGGAGCCTGAGACCTTCTTGCCTCTTGACTACCTGGAGGTGAGACTGGTGGGGCTGGGATCAGGACAATGTGAAAAGGGCCCCTCCTCACCCTCCATGTTCTGCCACTTACTGAGCTGCTTTCCACAGGTGAAACCTACAGATGAGAAACTCCGGGAGCTGAAGGGGGCCAAACTGGTGATTGATGTGATTCGCTATGAGCCACCTCACATCAAAAAGGCCCTGCAGTATGCTTGTGGCAATGCTCTTGTCTGTGACAACGTGGAGGATGCCCGCCGCATTGCCTTTGGAGGCCACCAGCGCCACAAGGTATGGATTGCTTCACTCAGATTGGAGCTGAACAGGTTAGTATTGAAGATTTCTTGTGTCCACCTTTTCCGCCTCTTTCTTCTCCCTACTGTCTATAGACGGTGGCACTGGATGGGACCCTGTTCCAGAAGTCAGGAGTGATCTCTGGTGGGGCCAGTGACCTGAAGGCCAAGGCACGGCGCTGGGATGAGAAAGCAGTAGATAAGTTGAAAGAGAAGAAGGAGCGGCTGACAGAGGAACTGAAAGTGAGCCACAGGCACTACTCTCCCTAGGAGTGGGGGATGGGTGCTAAGCCCAGGCCAGCCATCTTCTAACCACCTAGCCCTTCTTTGTTGTCCACTTCAGGAGCAGATGAAGGCAAAACGGAAGGAGGCAGAGCTGCGTCAGGTGCAGTCTCAGGCCCATGGACTGCAGATGCGGCTCAAATACTCACAGAGTGATCTAGAACAGACCAAGACACGGCATCTAGCCCTGAATCTGCAGGTGGGACCTGGCCTGCAACCCTGTCCTGTCCTCCACAGGCCATTTGTACTTGTCCAGCCTAAGTTTCTCTGGAGTGAGGAACTTGTCCTACCTTCCCCCTCCCCACTTAACCTACTTAGGGAACCAAGCATAACAGAGCCAGACAGCCTGGGGTTCAGGTCTTGTCTCTGTATGCAAATTTAGTATTAATTTAAGTAATTAGGCAAATACTTACCTTTCCAGTGTCAGTTTTTCCATCTTATATGTAAAATGGGAGTTAAAATATTACCTGCTTTATAGATCATTGTGAAGATTGAAGGAGTAAATACACGTAAAGTGCTTAGACTGATTGCTTGCTCAGTAAATAAGGGCTATTACTAGCATAGTTCACTCATTCAGCAAGTATTTGAGCTTCTGAAAGTAAAATGAAAGTGAGCCATTGGCATTTCAGTCCCTGTGGGGGCTACTCTTCTGGGTATATTATAGGGTGTGACATCTGGAGGTGTGATGTCATGTATAGTATATTTATCAATTTGCCTTTTTCTAAAATAAAAAATTCTAAATTCCAAAACATGTCTGACACCATGGATTGTAGATAAGGGAGTGTGGGCCTGTAAGTAACGATGTTCTGAGCCCTGTGGATTGGAGCTGGCCAAACTGGAGACCAGGGAGGAAGCCATGTAATGGTTCAAGTGAGAGATGATGGGGCCTTGACTAGGGCAGAGCTAAATCCGATTGTCTCCGAGTGTAAACTAGCCCTTTCTGACCATGGGACAGTGTGCTTGAAGTGGCTCTTTTCCTCCAAGGAGCCTGGTCTCTTTTGCCCTCTCAATCCCATTCTGCAGGAAAAGTCCAAACTGGAGAGTGAGCTAGCCAACTTTGGGCCTCGCATCAATGATATCAAGAGGATCATCCAGAGCCGAGAGAGAGAAATGAAAGACTTGAAGGAGAAGATGAACCAGGTTGGTAGGGGATGAACCTTGCTGACATGCGCATCAGGGCAGGACTGGGGCTGGAAGCAGGACTCTGATCCAAAGTAACTTTCTCCCTTTAGGTAGAGGATGAGGTGTTTGAAGAGTTTTGTCGGGAGATAGGTGTGCGTAACATCCGGGAGTTTGAAGAAGAAAAGGTGAAGCGGCAGAATGAAATCGCCAAAAAGCGGTAGGTGGAAGTGTGGTAGGAGACTGGGAGGGTGCCCTTGAGCTCCCAACCTGACATGCTGAGGATGTCATAGAATGATGGGAGTTTATTGGAGGTCATCTTTAAAAAAAGAGACATTAAGAAGCAGTATGGCATAGTGTAGTGGTTAAGAGCGCCAGCTTTAAAAAGTGTTTTACCTTGGGTAAAATCTCAGCTCCATAATTAATTATTTTGGGCAGTTCTTATCTGTAAAATGGGATATTAGCGATACCTATCTTGTGGCATTGTTACAGATGAACTGCTCCTTATAAAGAATTTAGCATAATATTTAGCACCTACTAATAGCAACGTATATTTGCTTTTATTGTTATTATCCTGGTGGGGCAATGCAGGGGAGGAGAAACAAAATTCTAGATTGGAAGAATAGTAAGAATGAAACAACATTTTCTCCTCTCTTCCCCACTTTAGTTTTTTTATTTATTAATCAAACCTTTCTTGAGTACCTGAGTTGTACCACGTTCCAGTACCTGTGATAGGTATTGGAAGGGATGGGGGAGAAGAGGGTGAGATAGATGAACATGACACTGTCCCTCTGGAGGAAGTAACCTCCTGGGCCTCAGTCGGCATTTGATCTAGCCCTTCACAGATAACAGTAAATATGCATTTCTCTCCTACCCTTAAGCCAGGCTCAATGGATATAGAATTAATTTAGTGACTATTCCTGTCCTTAGGGAATTGATGGAGTGGTGGGAGAGACAATCAAGTAGATCAACAATTTCAGAACAGTGTGACTAATACCATACTTGAGGTAGATATAAAATACAGAGGAAATGTTGAGGAGCTGCAAAGTCAATAAGAAAAAAACAACCCAATAGAAAAGTGGATGGTGGTTAGCATTTCATGGAAAGAGAAGATCAAATGACTAATAATTATTATTGATATTAGTTGATATTTTGTTTCTAATCAGAGAAAAAACAAATGAAAGCAATCCATCAGTATTTGATGAAAACAAATCTACCCAAACCCTGTGACTTAGTAAAGCCACTCCTGGGTAATATATCCCAGAGAGTTTCTCCACAGGGTCTCAAAGAGAGACACATTCAGCGTTGTTCATCTTATAATTTGTAGTAGCAGAGTATTGGTGGCAGTGTAGTTGATCATCACTGGGGGAAAATACCCCTTAAACATGATGCATGTATGACCCCGGAACGCTGTGTAGCAGTTCAAAGCGAAGACTAGATTTGTAGGCAATAACTTGGATAAATTTATAACACCATGCATTTGTATAAATTTAAAAACAATGACATTTTACAAGGATATTTGTTTTTAAGGCTGTATGTGATTTTGGAGTACTGCTCACCATAGGGAAGATAAAATTAGATTGAACCAAAGGAGATGAGGGGAAGGGTCTTGAAACAAGGCAGCGATCATAAATACGTTGTAAACTGTGGGATATAATTAACTCAACTTTGCAAAAAAGGAAGAGTCCCCAAAAAGTGTAATAGAAACTAAGAATCTATTCATAGCCATAAGGAGAGTTTTTACAGAATAAAGAGTGATGAACTGGAGACCTATAGAGTGAGTAGGATTTAGCCAGTTGGGCAGCAGACAGAAGGGAGTTTTCCAGGCAGTGAGAACAGCATGCTTGGAGGTGTGAGAGAGCATGCCTTGTTCTGGAAACTAAGTAGTTTTGAATGTCTGGTGCATGAAAATGGGATTAGGAGGAAGGTGGGGGTGTTGAAGAGGTCAGCAGGGGCTAGATCACAGAGGGCTTTATGAGTCATGCTTTAGAGGTTGGACTTAAAATTGAATAGCTCAGAATTATAGCTTTAATTACATTTCATTTGGATTATAGTGACTAATAGGTTTAAGCTGCTAGCATGACATCTGGCAGCATCTGTTACACCATATTTGGGGACATGGGGGGGGCAGTTGGAAGTTTTAGTCCTGCCTGGCCTGCTACTATCAGTATGCTGTTACATACTCTTTGAGTTTTTGAAGAGATGGGGAAGAGGGCAGTAGCAGGAATCTAGTGTTTTCTCCATTTTTTTGTTTGTTTTTGGTACTACCTAAGCTCTGCCTTTTCTGGAATTTTGGGGTTATTGTGGGTGTGAAGTGGGGTAGTTGGGAAGAGTCAAAGCCCATAGGTAAATATGAGGTGAACATAGGTAGTATACCTGGCAATGATGATAATGACAATTGGAATTTGTGTACTTACAATGTGCCAGACATGGTTCTAAGGACTATAGATATTAAGTTGTTTAAAAAAAAAATCCCCATAACTCTGAGGTAAATGCTGCTATTTCCATTTTACAGATGAGGAAACAGGCTAGAAGAGTATAATTGACCTGCTCAAGGTTATACTACTTCACAAATGGCAGAGTTGGGATATCAGTTCTCTTAACTCACCACATTATATTGCAGTGATGCCTGAGGAGAATGAACATGGGTTTTGGTGATAGACCTCTGGATTCCAATCTTGGATATGCCATTTACTAACCATGTGGCCATAGACAGATCTTTCAGCTCTTGGCCTAAGTTTCTTCATTTTTGTAAAATTAGGATAATAATGCTTACTTGTGGAGCTGTTGATTAGAGGATTAGAGGTAATATATGTAAAGTATTCAGGGGGTTGATAAATAGGAATTATCATAGCTGGTGGGTTCAGGTGAACCTTTTTGTGTACTCTTATAAGAGAAGGCTCTGGAGTCCTTTGGTGTTTAAAGGGGGATTAATAGAGTTTGGCTCAGTCTCCCTGCGTTGTGCCATATACACAAAGCTATGCTGAGGAACTTAGTTCTTCAGCTTCAGGGAACTGTTAATCTGGATTTGAGCAAATGAGCTGAATGGTGATGAAATTTAGCTGGGTCCCTGTGTCCTCGACCTAGTTCTCCTTTTCCTCCACAGTTTGGAGTTTGAGAATCAGAAGACTCGCTTGGGCATCCAGTTGGATTTTGAAAAGAACCAACTGAAGGAGGACCAAGATAAAGTACACATGTGGGAGCAGACAGTGAAAAAGGATGAAAATGAGATAGAAAAGCTCAAGAAGGTAAGGAAGGAGAGCATGAAAATACAGTCTAAAACCTGGGAGGAAAGGGCCTCCCTGGTGGCGCAGTGGTTGAGCGCTGCGCTGTGGAGCTGTCGGCAGCAGCGACGCGAGTTCCACGCCCGGCCAGGGAGAATCCCACATGGTGCGGCAGACCTCTCCTGCCTCGCCCGCTGCTCCCCTCAGCAGTGTATTTCTGATCTGCCTGTTCTGCTCCCTGCTCTGTCTCTGGTGAACCCTCTCGCCGCCCCACGCCTCTGGCCTGTACCCCAGCTTGTATGTATAAATAAAAAATAAATCTTTAAAAAAAAAAATAAAACCTGGGAGGAAAAATTGGAAGTGATATGAAAAACAGGATAATAGCAATAGCCATGATTTATTTTTTCTGTCATTTTTTTGTTAATTTATTTCTTTTTATTATCTTACCTCATTCCAAAAAAAAAAAAATTCAAAGATGCTCAAAATAATAATGGTAGTACAACATTATAGGAAACCATTCAGGACCATGGGAAAGTAAGGGTGAAAGAGTAAAGTTAGTTATCAAACATTATTAGGAGGAGATTTTGCTACTCATTGGGTGATGTTAGGTTGTATATTCAGCTTTAAACTTGCTAGTGACCAGAGCAAAGATGGAGACTTAGTTGAAGGAGCCCCAGGATCCCAAAGATGACCCTCATATAGGGAGCAGTGGTTGATGTAGACAGTATCTTTGCAAGAGACACAATAGGATTTTTTTTTAATACAAGCTGGGGTACAGGCCAGAGGTGTGGGGTGGCGAGAGGCTTCACCAGAGACAGAGTGGGGAGCAGAACAGGCAGATGAGAAATACACTGCTGAGGAGAGCAGCAGGCGAGGCAGGAGAGGTCTGCCGCGCCATGTGGGATTCTCCCCGGCTGGGTGTCGAACTCACATCACCGCTGCCGACAGCTCCACAGCGCAGTGCTTAACCACTGCGCCACCAGGGAGGCCCCACAATAGGAATTTTTTTTAATTTGAGGGAATACACCACACACACACACACACACACACACACACACACACCTTTTTTTGATGCAAATTACATTATAGCACACCTAAAGGGTGTGCATCATTGAAAAATCAACACAATACTAAATTTTATAATTGAACATTTGCTATGGACCAAGGCACTGTGCTGTGTGCTTTATGGGCTTTTTCTCATTCAGTTCCTTGAAATAAATAATCCTTGAAGTAAATAATCTTTCCAGATTAGAAACCGAGATTCCTAGAGGTTAAGTGACTTGTCTAAGATCACAGTAAGTGTGGAGAGAGGATTTTTACTTTATTCTCCTCACCTTTAATTATTTTTCTGTACTATAGTCATGTTACTATTTTTTGTTACACCCCTCAACAAAATAAATTCAAGAAAAGCCTTTCTAAGAGGGAATCAAAGCAATGCACAGCCAGCTTTCTGAAGGTCTGACTTAGGCAAGGGGTAAAATTTAGATTACCTGGAACTGTGTTTTTTTTTTTTTTGGAACTGTGTTCTTAACCTTTGTTGTTTTCTGATCTAGGGGGAGCTACAGCATTTCTCTTCAAAAAGTACACATATGTACTATTTTAAGCAACTCAGAGACCATTTGCCCCCAAATTTAGGAAAACAAAAAACAAAAGCTCAAAACCATACTGTCCATACAGCTGGTGTTAGAGAACTCCAAACAGTAAACTCTTAAAAATACTGTGTGTCAAGTGGGGCAGACTACATTGATTGGCTGTTGGGCATTTAAGTGGTTTGTCCCATCTTAAATCGTAAGCCCTGAGCTATTTCACTGCATTCCAAATCCCAGATTTCACAGTGCTTTAGACAATTCTCAAGGGTAGGGAAAGTGTATGAAAATGTGTATTTAAATTTACTAAAGCAGTATCTGCCTTACTGGGATGTTTGACCTTAGATGGTCTTATCTACTCAGTTATAGGATAGGTCATTTTAACGGTTGTATTCTTTTTTTTTTTTTCCATTTTTTTTTTATTGTTATTTGTGTCTTTTACATTTTGTATTCCCCTTGGGCAGCCCACCACCAATTCACCCGTGATCCATCTCCATGGTCCCCTGTATTCTCCTCTCTTCCATTTTGTGCCCTTATCCTCCCCTCCCCC
>PVIJ01010788.1:0-58251 GCA_004024925.1 Scalopus aquaticus | reverse complement strand
TGGGTGGGGGTGCATGGAACCTTCTGGCAGCTGGCCAAGTGCCGCTGAGGCTGAGTCGTGTGGACGCCGAAGGGGGATGTCTGGGGACTGATCGCCGTCGGGCTGTCAGTGTGGGGGTGCTGGGCCCCGCCGGGTATCTGGTGGGGACAGTGTGGCGGCCTGCTGGGAGGCAGCCATCGCAGGGAGTGCTGGCCCTGGGCGGTGGGGGAGGGGGGGGTGCGGACTCTGGCTGGCCCTGGGCGGTGGGGGAGGGGGGGGTGCGGACTCTGGCGGCCCGGCTAGGCGGTGGCCGGCACTGAGGGCGGCTGGGCCTCCCCACTGCCCCAGACATGCTGCTGATCAAGAAACAGACGGAGGACATCAGCAGCGTCTATGAGATCCGCGAGAAGCTCGGCTCGTGAGTGTGCATGCGTGAGTGTGAGCTGTAGTGTGAGTCTGCGTGTGTCAGCCAATTGATGTGTGTGAGATGGCATGTGAATGAGTGTAACGGGGTGCCAGTGAGTGTAAGGATGGAGTGTGAAAGTGTGGCGTGTGTCAGCAGAGGTGTGTGTCAGTGAGTGTGTGAGATGTGTGTGAACCAGTGAAAGTGGGCGCCAATGATTGTGTGAGTGTGGCTGACATGGGGGATGGGTGCCGTGGCCACGGGCTCCCGCCTCCTTCACTGGGGGCCCTTCCCCCGCCTTCCCGCCCCTCTCCTCTTGGCCGCCCCTCCCTTCCCGCCTGGCTTTTCTGCGCAGGGGTGCCTTCTCTGAGGTGGTGCTGGCCCAGGAGCGGGGCTCCTCACACCTTGTCGCCCTCAAGTGCATCCCCAAGAAAGCGCTTCGAGGCAAGGAGGCCCTGGTGGAGAACGAGATCGCTGTGCTCCGCAGGTGCGGCGGTCAAGGCCGGACCCTGAGGGGTGGGCACGGTGCACCGCCGGTCCCCTGCCTCCCTGGTGCCCCCGGAAGGCCGGACCCAGGGCTCCCACTTGCTGGACGCGTGGGGACAGCCTGCGCTGCGCCAGGGCAGGGCTGGGAGGAGAGAGGCCCGAGAGCTTCCCTGACCCTTTCCACCCTCAGAGGGGGTGGCGCTGGCGGCAGGGCCGGGGGCGCCCGCGAAGGGCTTTTTCCTGCCGTTTCAGGGTCAGCCACCCCAACATCGTGGCCCTGGAGGATGTCCACGAGAGTCCTTCCCACCTCTACCTGGCCATGGAGCTGTGAGGAGGGGTGGGCTGGGGGGCCGGGGACTGGGCGGTGAGTGGGAGCCCGGTGCCTGGGTCAGCTGAGCCCCCGTTCCCCAGGGTGACGGGGGGCGAACTGTTTGACCGCATCATGGAGCGAGGCTCCTACACGGAGAAGGATGCCAGCCACCTGGTGGGCCAGGTCCTCGGCGCCGTCTCCTACCTGCACAGCCTGGGCATCGTGCACCGCGACCTCAAGGTGCCCGCCCTCCCCCCAGCTCGGCCCCTGCCCGGGCACCGGGGCCTATGGCCTGCGCGCCCCAGCCAGGACTGACCTGGTGTTTTCTCGGCACGCGCCCTTGCGCCACAGCCCGAAAACCTCCTGTATGCCACGCCCTTCGAGGACTCGAAGATCATGGTCTCCGACTTCGGCCTTTCCAAAATCCAGGCTGGCAACATGCTGGGCACCGCCTGTGGGACCCCGGGCTACGTGGGTAAGTGAGGGGGCGCTCTGCAACTTGCTGGGGGTTGGGGCGCCAGGGGCGGGGCGGGCCACCTCGGCGCTGAGGCGGCGTGCTTGGCGCGGGCGCGTCTGTCTGGCTCTGGCCCCCAGCCCCGGAGCTCTTGGAGCAGAAACCCTACGGGAAGGCCGTAGATCTGTGGGCCCTGGGCGTCATCTCCTACATCTTGTGAGTGACCGCTGCGAGGCTCCTCTCCTCCTGCCTGCCCCTGCTGGGTTGGGGAGGGGTGGACAGCTGAGTGATTCATCTGTGGGCGCCAGGCTGTGTGGCTACCCCCCCTTCTACGACGAGAGCGACCCCGAGCTCTTCAGCCAGATCCTGAGGGCCAGCTACGAGTTTGACTCCCCCTTTTGGGATGACATCTCAGAATCAGGTGAACTTGAGGCTGCCCCGGCCCAGGGAGGGGCCGTGCTGAGGGCTGCGGCCCAGGCTGGGCTCACCTGACCTCCTTGCTCCAGCCAAAGATTTCATCCGGCACCTCCTGGAGCGAGACCCCCAGAAGAGGTTCACCTGCCAGCAGGCCTTACAGCATCTTTGGTGAGCGCGAGCTGCCCGCCGTCCGGGGCCGGAGGGCCGTCCTCAGAGACAGCTTCCCTTGCTGAGCCCCAGCTCCCCTAGGATCTCTGGGGACGCGGCCTTCGACAAGGACATCTTGGGCTCGGTCAGCGAGCAGATCCAGAGGAACTTTGCCCGGACCCACTGGAAGGTGAGCGCTGGCGGCCTGGGTGGGCCTCGAAGCCTCGGGACAGGGCCCAGCAGAGCCCAGCGCCGCTTTCTGCCTGCAGCGAGCCTTCAACGCCACCTCCTTCCTGCGCCACATCCGGAAGTTGGGGCAGAGCCCCGAGGGCGAGGAGGCTTCTCATCGAAGGGTGACCAGCCGCAGCCACCCCAGCTTCCCGGCGAGCCAGCCCTCCCCGTGGTGACGCCCAGGTGTGTGAGGGCCCAGGGGCTCACAGGGTGGGGGGAACCAGCGCTGAGCAGGGAGGGCGCCACCCGGCTGAGGGCTGGGAGCACAGCCGGGAGGGAGCGGGGTTCCTCTGGGAGCTGGTGACTCGGGGGACCGTTGCTGAGAATCTCGACTCCGAGCTGGGGGCACACGGCAAGCGGGGCTGTTCCTGACTGCCCCCCTTTCCTGTGCTTGTTTCTTCTCCCCCACCCCAGGCAGATGGCAAGGCCGTGGATTGGCTCCCACTCCCCCCCCACCCTTTCAGCCCCTGCCTTTGCCCCTGAGCCCCGGGCCGGCCTCTGCTGGAGAATGAGATTCGTGGGTGGGGCACACGGCGCTGGGGTTCTGTCCAGGTTCTGTCCCAGCCCGGGGCGTGGGGGCATTCGTAGGGGCTTTCCGACTCTGGCCGCCGCACCTCCAGGGGCCCCTTCCTGCCCGCTGTCTGTGCTTCGCTGCCTGTGGGTGATCACTTGTGTCGTGGCCCTCCAGCACCCCCCACCCCAGTTTCCCCAAATCAATAAAGACAGACAGAGCAAAGACTGCCAGTGAGCGGGGGAGGGATGAGGGCAAGGTGGGGGAGGGCTGCGGAGGGGTCGGCGTCGCCGAGGAGACAGGCCCTCTGCCACGGGAGCCGGCATGCCACCCAGCCTTCCGCTCCCTCTGATCACGGCAGACAAGCTCCCTGTTGTCCACGAGCTTCCTGTCCCCGCCCCACAAAGCGCCAACAAGAGGCAGCCCAGCGAAGAGCCTCTGCCACCCTGGAGCCGACCAGCTGTGGCCCTGGCGCCCAGGGAGTGAATGGAAGCCATTCAGGCCGGCAGAGGGTGGTGGGGTCGTTCCGTCGCTGCCCCGGGGTGAGTGGGGCCCCAGTGTTGCAGGGAGGGTGCCAGAGCCCCAAGCTGTCTCCTCTTCCCGCCTGTGGCAGTGGCCAGACAGGGAGCCACCTTCAGTGCCGGGAGAGGGCACCACGGGGCCTCCGAGCCTGTGCTGACTGGGCGGCTTTGGCACTCATGGGTGCCAGGCCCCAGGCAGCCCCGGCTGGGGTGCTCGTGGCTTCTGCTCTGAGGAGTTGAGAATGGCCCTCTGGTCTGTTGGCCCTGCCCCTTTGCGCCCCCCGTTGTGGGCAGCCCGGGACTGCAGAATCCTGCCCTGCTGGGTCTTTCTCCTGCCTAGGGAATACCCCCTGGGGCCACTCCTTGGCCCCAGCCAGAGATGATGGAGCACCCTCAGAGCTCTGGGCAAGCTGGCCGCCCCTTCGTCCCCGGCGCGGCCCAGCCAGTTCTGCCCGCCTCACTGTCCCCCCCACCAAGAGTGTTCTCGAGAAGGCCCCTTTCCTTGGCCGCCTTTGAGACTGGAAGGGAGGCAATAGGGCCCAAACTCCGGTGCGGCTGGGGCTGGGACCGGCTGCCTTGGGGAGAGCGGCAAGAACAGCCCCGCGGGTCCACCCACTGGTTCCTTTGTGTGGTGCGTAGCTTTCTCCTCCCAGCTCCCTCCACCCCTGCACCCCATGCACTACCCCACAGAGCCCCAGCAGCTTCCTTCTCCGCCCCAGGCGCCAGCAGGCCAGCGGTCCTTTCTCTGCTCACAGTCCGGGGCCCTCAGTCCTGGGTAGGTGTCAACAGCTCAACCCCCTCGATGACGTGTCCCGCCCCACCTTAGCGCCCCGCTTAGGGCCTTGCCATCTCCAGGGGTCCCACCGCTTTGGCAGGCCTTTCCCAGCTTTGAGTCGCTCACTTGGGGCCCCCACCACACTTGCTTCTGCGTGCCCATCAAGCACGATTGGGCCCTACTCTGTGCCAGGCACTGGGGGAGGCCCTGGTGCGGAGCGGGTGGTTCTTTGGTGATAAGTACGTTCTGTGGGAGAAGCAGGAGGCCGGAGCCAGCCTTCCAGAACTGGCACGCCTTCCAGTCCAGGGCTGCAGCCAGGTCACTGCTGCAGAGTTGGGGACCCAGCCCCAACACAGGGTGCAATTTGGCCTCCGGCCAGCAGGCGGAGCCATGGTCACATCTTTCAACTTTCATCAGCCACCCTTGTTCCTTTATCACCTGAGCATAGGCTCAAAACCACCCTCACTCCGTTGTGCCCCCAAATCCAGCCTGGGGACTTATGCACTTGGGGGTGAGGTTCAGCCGTGCCCATCTAGGGGTGGGGAGATAGGGCACCCCCTGGTCAGGCAGAGATGACGATCCTCCTTTCTCCCTCAAGCCCTTCCCCTGGGGGCAGTGTGGGGGAGGAAATCTTACGTCACAGGCCGGGGGTGTGTGGCCAGGAGGCAGAAAGGGCTGGTTCAGTGAAAGGCAAGAGATGGGGGAGATGGAGAGGTTGCTGGGAGAGGTTCTGTGTGAGAACGTTTTGGGTGCCGGGTACAATAGGTGCCCAGGGGCCTGCCAGAGGGTGCAGCCCAGACCTCGTCTCAGCGCTACCACCGGAGATGCCGTCTTGGGTCTGGGTGAGGTGCTGAGCCCGGGCCGGTTGACAGACTTGGGGACGGTGGGTCAGGTGTCAGCCACAGGGCGGAACAGAGGGGCAGCCCAGGGGCGTCATGGGGAGCTGTCCCATCTGAGCCGCAGACGGCTGGTCACGCACGCCGGGTTGGCAGGAGTTCTGCGGAAACAGCCTGTGCGGCCACCTGCGGGGCTCTGGGAGCCAGTGAGGGTGGGGGGCTGGGGGAGCAGGAGAGGAGGGCGCCGGGTGGACTGCGGAGACGTTTTTGAAGGGAGGTCCTGCTGGGGTGCACTTGGGAGCCGAGAGACTCTGCTTTTGGGCTCTGTGAGTCTGAGGGCCCCGAGGAGTCAGCCCCCTCTCCGTCCATGCGCATGTGGGCTGGGCGTGAGGCCGCGGGATGGGTTTGTCGCCGCCCGCCCTGCCCCAACCTCCACTCTCAACTGCCGTTGCTGCCACTTGCCCTGTGGGAAACGGAGGCACGGAGAGGCCAGGTAACTGGGCCAAGGGGGCGCAGACCTGTGCTCCACCTTCCCACCTGCCTCATGCCAGCGAGCGGCATGGCAGGGAGAGAGAGCGCCCGGCCCGGGCCCCTGCCCCATCCTCTGTGCCCCAACTTCTTTACCGCTCCTGTAGAGCAGGGACCTGGGTGATCTTTCCACACTGGCAGGGGGCCCTGGAGAGATGCGCCGGAGTTCTGTGTGAGCAGCCCCCAGGCCGTGGGGCAGGGCCAGAGACGCGCCTGTGGCGCTGCTGGAGCAGAAGGGTGGGGGTGTGGCGGGGGCTGATGCGGGGTCTTGAGGCTGCCAACCCAGGGCAGAAACAGGCCTTTGCAGGAGATGAGTTCCTTCCTGCCAGCCACTCTGTGGGCACATGGCAACTTCGCCCGCCACCTCCCACCCACGTCTCCACCCAGACCAGAAGTGTGGGCGCTGGGGAAATAACAGCCTGGTTTGCTTGAATGAGCGTGGTTGTAAAAAGTGGCCGGAGCTTGGCCTGGGAAGTGGACACTGGGGAGACCCTGGGGCGGCAGGGCAGCGACAAGATCAGATTTTCGCTGTCAGAGACTTTTCCAGGACTTCGGAGCCCATGTGCCCCTCTCGCTCAACCCAAAGCCTCGCATCTGGATCCCTTCCCTGCCTCATGCGGAACTGGTGGCTCTCCTTGGCCCGTGAGCCAGGTCCTGCCTTCGGGGATGCCTGCGTGAAAGCCCGGCCGCCTTTCGGCGCGTGGGGGTCTTTCATTGCGGCTTCCCGCCGTTTTAAGTTCCATTATTCAGTGCAGGCGAGTTTGGAGTCTGTTCCAGGTAAGTTGCACCAAAGACAGGGACACGGGTGTGCTGTCGTGCTTGCTTCGTCTCATGCCGCGCAGTGCCGTCACTTCCTTCTGACCACCGCTGCCTGGCGCGTCTTCCGCCGTCCTTTTCCTTTCAAACTTAACTTTTGTTTTCAGCTGGTCCCGCAAACTCGCTCTTTCAAATATACCATTCAGTGTTTTTAGGGGTCACCTTTAGTGGTCACCCCTGTTCCTCCCTCCCTTCCTCCTGCACGCACTTATCCCCTCTGTCTCTGTGGACTTGCCATGTGGATGTGGGCCTTTGTGTCTGGCTTCTCGCCCCGGCACGTGGTGCTGTGCGTCGTGTGTGCCGTCGTGCGTGGCGGTCCTGTGCCCCCCTTGGGGCTGGGGCACAGTCCATTGCAGGCTCGGGTCACCTTTCCTCTCTCTGCGCACCCCCCCATGGGCATTCGGACTGCTTCTGCCTTCTTGCTGTTGCAAATGGTGCTGCTGTGAGCATTTGTGCACGTTTGCGTGTGGACGTGTTTTCAGTTTTCTCGAGTATGCACCTAGAAGCGGCATTTCTGGGTCCTGTGGTAACTCCCCATTTGCCTTTTGAAGGAAATACCAAACTTTTTCCCAAAGTGACCACGCCGTTTTACATCCCACCAGCAAAGCAGGAGGGTCCCCATTTCTCCACATCATGCCAACCCTTGTGGTCGTCTGTAATTACAAGCAGTGTTGCCGCCTCGTGGCTGAACGGCATCTCTCTGTGGTGCTGAATTGCTCTACTGTGATGTTCAGCACCTTTTTGTGTGCTTATTGGTCACTCCTACATATTCTTTGGGAAAATGTCTATTCAAAACTTTTGTTCATTTACTAATTGGGTTTTTTGTCTTCTCATTGAGCTGTAAGAGTTCTTGACATATTCTGGATACAATTCCTTGTTGGATACATGATCTACAGGTATTTTCTCTGTCTGGGTGGGAACTGTCTTTCCACTTTCTTCATGGTATCCTTTGATGAGCAAGTTTGTGATTTTGTTGAAGTCCAATTTATTCTGCAGTTGCTAAGTGGAGTATTCTATAGATTTAAGTTAGGTCAAATGTATTGATAGTGATGTTCAAGTTTTCTATATCCTTGCTGATTTTATTTCTAGTTTTATCAATTATTGAAAGTGGGGGTATTGAAATCTCCAGCTGTCAAAGTTGAATAGTGCTTTCTTTCAATTCTGCCAATTTTGTCCTTATGTATTTCTGGGTCACATTGTTAGATACATATATGTTTATAATTGTTATATCTTCCTGATGTATCCACCCTTTTATCATTTATGAAATGTCCTTTTTTTTCTTTAATTATTTTTTTTTGGTCCTAAAGTCTGTTTTATCTGATATTAACATAGCCACTCCAGCTCTCGTATGGTTATTGTTTGCATGATATATATTTTTCTATCAGTTTATTTTCAGTCTATTTGTGCCTTTGAATCCAAGATTTGTCTCTTATAAACAATATATATTTAGTTGAACCTAGCTTTTTAGAATCTTTCATATTTGATTGGGATGGTTAGACTATGCACATTTAATGCAGTGATTGATGTGCTTGGATTTACATTTGCCATTTTGCTATTTGTTTTCTATATCTCTCCCGTCATTTTTGTTCTTTTCTCCTTCCTTGACCACCTCCTTTTGTGTTAAATATTTTTAGTGTATTATTTAATTTCCTCTGTTGATTTTTTTAACTATACTTTTTTTTTGTTGCAATCACGTTACAATATGCATCTTAACTAGCCACAATATACTTCATACTAGTACTCACTGTTAATGTCAGGTATGTTTCATCTACATAGCTTATAAACCCAACATTTTAGTATTTTTGCTATTGCTTTATACACTTTTTTGTCTTTTAAAGGCGTTTAGAGAATAAATGAAGAAAAATATATTTAGGGACTTGTATATATCATTCCACTGGTTTTTGGTCTCCATTGTTTCTGATGAGAAGTTAACTGTTAATTTTACTGTGAATCCCTTATACCTTGGTAATTTCTCTTCTGTTGCTTCCAAAATTGTCCATCTTTGACTTTCAACAGTTTGACTATGAAGTGTGTGTGGCTATCTCTCTATGTGCACTTACTTGGGGTTCATCAAATTTTTGGAATCTGATTAATGTTCCTCATAAAATTTTGGACATTTCTTCAAATATTTATTCTGCTCCTTCTCTATCTCTTCTTCTTCAATACCTCCCATCACACACACACACACACACACACACACACACACACACACACACACACACATATATATTCTTTATTTATGCATACAAGAACTGGGGTGTAGGCCAGAGGTGCAGGGGGTGAGAGGATTCACCGGAGACAGAGAGCTATCACATATATTTTAATATGCTTGATGTTCTTCCACAGGACTCTGAGGCTCAATTATTTTTCTGTTTTTCAGATTAGATAATTTATATTGATCTATCTTCAAGTTCACTAATAACTTTCTTCTGACATCTTGAACCTGCTATTGAGTGTCTGTAGAGAATTTTTTAAAAAAAGATTTATTTATGCATACAAGCTGGGGTACAGGCCAGAGGTCTGGGGTGGTGAGAGGATTCACCAGAGACAGAGTGGGGAGCAGAACAGGCAGATTGACGGAAATACACTGCTGAGGGGGAGCAGCAGGCGAGGCAGGAGAGGTCTGCCGAGCCATGTGGGAATCTCCCCGGTCGGGCATCGAACCCGCATTGCCACTGCCAACAGCTTCACAGCTGCGCCACCAGGGAGGCCCCTGTAGAGAATTTTTAACTTCAGTTATTGTACTCTTCATTTCCATGATTCACATTTAGCTATTTTTTCCCCTAATATCTATATCCTTATTGAGAATCTCTTATTTGTTGATTCATTGTTGTCATATTTTCCTTCAACTCTTTAAACATAGTTCTTTTTTTTTAAATTACTTTAAACATGTTTATAATAGTTGCTTTGAACTCTTTTTTAAAAAGATTTATTTTTATTTATTTATGCATACAAGAACTGGGGTGTAGGCCAGGGATGCGGGGGGGGGGGGTGACAAGATTCACCAGAAAAAGAGTGGGAAGCAGAACAGGCAGATCTGCTGAAATCCACTGCTGAGGGGAGCAGTGGGGAGACAGGAGAGGTCTGCTGCACCCTGTGGGTCAGCTCCCTGGCCGGGGATCCAACTCAGGTGATAGCTTGATAGTGCTGAGACTTTAACCCCTTGTGCCACCAGGGAGTCCCTCTCATTTGATAATTTTCTTCAAATAGTTTGTTTTAGTAGTTACTCTAGAAAATTTATCTTAACAAAGCTTAAGATTATTCAATAGTGATATGGCAATGAGGGAATCACTGTACAGAATCACCCTTCCATCATATGCAATGGGAAAACTTAGCAAAATATCTGAATCAGTTGTTAATTAGATCCTGTGGTGCCTGATGGAAAGGAAACAGACTAGGTGAATTCCACCACCCAGAATTTCTGACAGAGGTAGAAGAAAAATAAAAATGTGACCCATAATAATATAAACCAGCCAATAGAAACAGGCCCAGGGAAGTTCCAGTGGCTGGTCCAACATGTGAACAAACTGAAAAATCATCAACTCTCCTATCTGTTGAAGGACTGAAGTCACAAGGCAAAGCACCCAGGCAAAGGAGACCCAGATAGAGAGATACAGAGAACCACAATTTACCAATCTTAAACTCACAAATAGAAAACCTGAACTTTCGTTGATTAATTGCTGGGACTCAGTGTGCACAAGTGTGATAGTTAAAAACTCTAAGGGGACTGGTCTTTGGGAGATTCCCCCACCTTTGTGAGTTTTACCTCCAGAAACCCTACCAAGTTTTCACAGTGAGGAGCAGAGAAAAATTTCCTTACACCAAAAGCAGGGGGAGGAGAAGTAGACATTTTGAAATACACCAGACCATTCTGTTCTTAACGAAGGTTCTCAGCAGAAACATTTATACTAGAACCTGACCTATTGGGATTTTATTAGAATCTAGCAGACCTGAGGGAAGAGAAATGCCAGAATGCTGGCCTCCTGTAGCCACTGTATCCCACCACCTTAGTGGGAATGAGGGACACTAAAAAGCACTTGGTGAAATTCACAGCCAAGGGTCAGAGGCTCAGCAAAAGGCTGAGACCTAATCAAAGGGTCGTAGGATGTTTCTCCTCCCCCACCTCGCAGCCATTTTACTAACAACCTATTTATTTACCACAGTTCCTTTGAATTTAGCACATTGTACCTGACTGTCTACAAAGAATTACAAGGCATATCAAAGGGCAAAAATGTCTAAAGACACAGAGCAGACATCAGAACCAAACTCAGATACATGTTGATTAGTATGTTAAAGACTCTAGTGGAAAAAAGTAGACAACATGTAAGAACATGGCCATGACTGGTTGCAAAGGAGGATGAGAAATAAGGTTTTTAGCTGAATGCAAGATGCCCTATCAACCTTTGGGCAATTTATTTCTAAAAGGAGAAAGGGGAGTATGGAAACTAGGGGACACTTAGTTTCTTCCACAGTGTTTTTCATAAATTTTGGAACATTCTTCAGCCATTGTCTATTCAAATATTGCATATTTCTATTCTCTTTTTTATTTTCTTCTAGAAATCCAACTAAACATATGTGTGACCTCAATTTATCTCTTTGTCTCTCTGGACTGCATTCTGGGCAATTTAATCTTTCAGTTCACAAATTCTCTCTTTGGCTATATTCAATATACCATTTAACCCATATCTTGAATTTCAGTTATTACATTTTAAATTTTTATAAGCTTTATTAGGTCATCTTTCACGATTGCCTGGTCATTTTAATTTCTTGTTCTTTTGTTATACTTTGATACTTCTTTTTAGTTCTTAAGATGTATTTATCATACTTGTTTTACATTTGTGTCATATAACTTCAAATCCACTATCTTTGTAGGGCTATATGTTTTTCTTGCACATGGCGGCCTGTTTCTGTGTACATTTTGTGATTTTTCATTACGTTTTTAGAATTCCTTATAGGAATTTCTTGAGACCTGTAGCTAAAGGACATCCCTTGTGCTTCTGCTGGGCACCCTTGGACACTCCTCCCTCTGGAACTTTTAAAAAACATTTTATTGATGTCATAAGCTTCACTGTTTTTATTAGGCTGTTACAGTCTAAGTAAAATCTGTGTGCAGGCTAATCAGAGGTAGCTTCAAAACAAATCCAGAAGCTGCCCCACCAAGCATGTTGCTCCTCTTAAGTCCCTCCAAGAGAGAAATTCTGAAGTGTCCACTACTGTATGCCTGGACCACTCTAAACTGAAGTTTTAACTGTGGTTATTAATTCTCAGGGGCAACATTTTCCCTTTTAAGAAAATTCCCCACCAGATTCAAGGTGAGGCTAAGCAGACATCCTCACCTCTTTTTTGGGGGGTATTTTCTTTCTAGGTCATCAATTGTATTAGTTTCCTGGTGCGGGTATAGCAATTTATCACAAACTTGGTACCTAAAGCAATACAACTGATTGTCCTACAGTTATAGAGGTCAGAAATCCAAAACAGACTTCCCTGGGCTAAAATCTAAGTGTTGGTGAAGCTGCTTTCCTTGATGAGACTCAGGGAAGACTGTTTTCTGGCCGTTTCCATCTCCTTGGCCCTGTCAATCATCGTCACAGCTAACAGCACGTCTTCCCATCTCGCTCTGACTCTGACCCATTCCATCCTTTTTGTTCCTTCTCTCTGCCTCCCTCTTTCCCTTAGAAAGGTGCATGTAATGGCCTTTAGGCCCCACCTGGATAACCCACGACAGTTTTCCTGACTCAGGTCCTTGATTTGATTCCTAGTGTCCAGGGGTTAGGGGTGATCATCTTTGTGGGGGGGGCATTCTGCTGCCACACCTATTGAGAGCATTGCCCTCAGGAATCCTGGCTTGCGTGGGGGCCCACCTGTGGCCTCCTGGTCCCCGTGGTGGAGCACGGTCAAGGAGGCGGGCGGCCCTGGGCTCCTGCCTCTGCTCTGGACGGGCACTGACCCCAGAGCTGGGCCGCCCATGCCCATGGAAGCTTTCTCTTATTTGCCCAGCACCTCAGCCATTCATGCCACCGTTTTCAGATTTCACCCATATTTTAGGGGTTCTGGACCAGGAGGGTTTCTCTGAACACGTGGCCCACATTTCTCACAAAGCCCCACTGCCTTCTCACTCTGACTGGTCTCCCCACCTGCCCTCCGGCCCCGCCTCCCCCCATTTTCCGCCCTGTCTCTGGCTGAGACTCTGCACTAGGATGTGCAGGAGACTGGGGAGGACTCATCTGTCACTGTAGGTGGCCCAGTGGCCTCCAGCCGGGGCCGAATTCCATGTGCGGTCAGTCGAAGGCCACGGAGCTGCCGGATCGTGCGAGCCCGCCGTGTTCCTCTCCTGCTCGGGGCTTCCCCCCGCTCCCGTCACCTCCTGAGGCTTGGGTCTGATTCTGTGCTCTCTCACCAGCCCCCCGGAACTCTGGGCCCCATTCCCCTGCTCCCCCCACGCCATCAGCTGCATCCTTTCCTGCCTCATGGGCTCTGTTCAGCAGCCCCCCCAAGGCCCCCAGGAGAGCAGCAGGCCTCTCTGGCTCATGCTCTGCCCAGTCCCCAGCGATCTACGGCACAGATTAGGGGCTCCATGAGTCCAGAGAGAAGGGGCCTCTTGGTCAGAGGTTGGGGTGACAGGCAAGGTGGGTGCCGCATGGGAAATGACGTAGGGGGGCGTGGCACTTGAGTCCCTGAGCAGCGCAGCACCCTTCCTTTGCAGGCCCCCTGGCCCACCACCTCCCAACCCCTTCAAGGCGCTCAGGAACAGCCCTCCTTTGCTGTCTGACATGGCGTCGGCTCAGGGACGGTGAATGCTCTGCAGTGTGGCTTCTGAGGGGCAGCGATGGCTGCTGTAGGGACCGCTGGTCCTGGGCCGGGTGTGCAAGCCGCTAGTGTGCAGCTGCTGTGAGTATGCGTGTGCATCTCTGTGTGCCCCTGCGTGCACCCAAGCGCCACCCAAGCGGCAGTGGCAGGAGACCCCTTCTTCTCCCGGCAGTCCCCCACACTCAGTCACAAAAAGCCCTGGCGATCCCATGACGACATCTGGGGGACGAGAAGGAAAAGCGTCTTTCTAAGTGTCGAGTGGATTAAAGGTGGGGTGCTCTCCTGGGGTGCTGGGCACAGCCTGTCTCCCCGGGAAAACACAACGGCCCCGGGGCCTCGAAGGGTCTGGGAAGGTCCCTGCGGCCTGTGGTGCTCAGGGCAGGGAGGCGCTTTCTGCAGAGGGAAGCTCCGGGCCCCGCCTGGGGACCCCATCCCTACCCCCTCCAAAGAAAAGTCAGAGTCACAGAAGAGGCAGGTTCTGGAGCGAGGTTCCGCCCGAAAGCGGTGCGGGTCAGGCCGGTGGGCCCGGCCGGCCTTAGGCACATTTAATAGGATTCCCAAGGGTGATTCAAGTGGGTGGGACGGCTTTCCCCTCAGCCGCCCTGGAGCCTCTCCCCACAGCCCCTGCATGAGGTATAGCGCGCCCCCCGCCCCCCGCTTATGGCTGAGCCCCTCCCGCCTGCTTTTACCCCCCCGCACATGGGTGGTCGGGAGCACCCACTGGGGGGGGTGGGGCCTAGGTGGGGTCCAGCTCAAAGACACCATCACTGGTGGGGGTGGTGAAGAAGGAGGGGGCGTCGGAGGCAGCCGACTCCTGCTCCCTGCTGCCCTGCGCCCCGGAGCGCCTCTCCTCCAGCCGCAGGCTGCGCTCGAAGTCCAGCAGCTGCCCCATGAAGTTGAAGTTGGGCGAGATGTCGGACTTCTTCCTCTTGACCAGGTCGTAGGCGTCGTTGAGCGAGAGGTGGAGCTTCTGCATGAGGTAGGCTACGGTGACGGTGACAGAGCGGCTGACGCCTGCCAGGCAGTGAACGAGCACCCCGCAGCTCTGGGACAAGGCTTCGTCTAGGTGGGGACAGGGTGGGGGCCAGGGCCCCCAGAGGCCGGCGTGAGACGCAGGCCCCAGCCCGCCTTCCGGCCAAGGGCCCCGGCCGGCCTAGCCTGGGGGTCCCGGCGCTGTCCGGTGTGGTGCCCATGCTGCCCCGCGGGGGCCGCCCCAGCGGGAGGAAGTCTGGGGGGGAGAAACGGGCGCGGCCAGGAGCCTGAGGGGGAGGGGTGGGGGCGCTCACCGATGAAGGCGATGGCCTCTGGGAAGAACTGGGACAGGTTCTGGCTCCAGTGGTCGGAGATGGGGATTTGCTTGTAGTGGAAGTCGCCGTTCTTCTCGAAGAGGTTGGGGAGGTTGGGGGTGACATTGAGGATGTAGCGGATGCCCAACTTGGCTAAGCTCTCCACGTTGGCCGAATCTCGGGCGCTGCCCAGGTAGAGGTTGGGCAGGATCTGGACGGGGAAGGAGGGCAGCAGCCCCACTGGGGGGGGTGTGGTGCCCTCCGAATCCAGGCCACAGCTCATGGGGTCACGGTCGGGCTCCGACTCGGCATCCGAGCAGTCGGAGGCCAGGCACAGGCCCCCCAGGCCCACCACCGGGCCGGGCAGCAGGACGGCTCCTGGGCCGCCTCGGCGGTTGAGGCTGGTCTCACACAGGTGAGGGCACTCGGCCTGGAATCTGCTGAAGCCACCTGTGACGGCAGAGGAGGAGGGGCTTGCTGGTCTGCCACTCAGGCAGCCCTGGCTGGGGGTAGGGCACCGACCCCAGAAACCCAGGATGCCCCCCTAAAACTTGAAAGCTAGCAGCCCAGCCACCCTGTCCAGCACTGTCGGCCGCTCCACTGCAGCCGCGGGGGCCCAAGAAGTTGGGCGCAGGCAGAGCCACCCGAAGAGGGTCTTACATCCCCAGGGCTGGCCGAGGCAGGTATTAGGGTTCAACAGCGTCGAGATCTCCAGTTAGGCTGGGGGGACAGCCGCCGGCAGGTGAACAAGAGGGGAGATTCAGACGGGATCCAGTTTGGCCCGAAGGCCCAGAGGGCAGGGGCCAGGCCCCAGACATCGCTGGGCTCTCTCAGGGGACTCAAGGGGACTGGGGAGGTGGGGAGCCCGGGAGAGAGTATGACGCTCCCTGGGACAGTTCCAAAGCCCCCAGAAGCACCCACTTCCGCTACAGTAGCGGTTCTGGCGGGGGCCAGTCCCACTGTTTCCCCACTGCCACGTGGGGGGCAAGCCCGATGCCCTCCTCAGTGGGGAGGTGGGTCAGCCGGCTGTGCAGGTTTGGGGAAACTGGACGCACCCAGACTTCTGGGAGTGTGTGGGCAGTGCTCAGCCCAGCAGGGGGGCTGAAGGCTGGCAGGGCCTGCCCCCTCCAGCCCTGCCACCACTGGGGCAAGGTCTCTGCCTCCTCCTGCCATCCCTGCTTCTCTCTCCTGCTCCCTCCTCCACGGTCTTTGCAGGGCAGGATTCACCCTGTGCCGAGGACTCCTTGGCCGGTGCGCGGAGGTGAGGAGGCCCTCTGTTGGTACTTTGCTCTTGGCATCCCTTAAGTGAGGCCATGTCAGCCCAATGCCCCCATTTTGCAGACTCCAAAGCTGGGACTCCCAAGGGCAAAGGACTTGCCCAAGGTCACGCTGGCGGGGGTGGGGGGGTGGGGGTGGGGGTGGGACTCTCACCTCCACTACAGACGAAATGAGGCGGGGCTTGCCCAAGGTCAAAAGAATCCTGAACCCCACCGGTCTCCCTTTCTGCTGCCCTCAGTGCTCGGCCCAGCCGCTGCGCGCACCTACCCTGTAGGTAGTAGGCCAGGTAGCCTTCCTCCCGCAGCTTCTGGAGCAGGGTGCCCAGCACCGACTCGGCCTCCCACTCCTCGGCCTCTGCCTCGGCCTCCGCGAGCCGGCGCCGGCCCCCGCCCTGGTCGTACAGGAGCACCGGGGCGGGCGGGGGCGGCTGCAGCGGCGGCCCGGGCAGGAGCGCGCGCACCGACAGGCTCCCCCGCCGCAGGCGGCGCAGCAGCAGCGCTGGCAGGGCCACGCTCAGCGCCCCGCCGATGCGAGCCGACTCGTACAGCTCGCGGCTGCGGCAGTCCAGGAGCAGGAGTCGCGGCCGCGGGGGCGAGAGCTGCCGGCGCAGCCACAGGCACGAGCGGCCCAGGCCCTCCATGGGCTCGCGGCTCTGGTCACGTCGGGTCGCGGGCGCTGCGGAGAGGGAGGGTGGCGTGAGCAGCGGGCGCCGGCCGAGGGGCCGAGACGAAGGCGAGCCGCGTCTCCCGGCGGGCGCCCGGGGTGGGGCAGACACCCCTCCGCGCGGTCCTCCTCGCGCCCCTCCCACAGTGAGGTCTCGAAGAAAGTCGCCCCGTGCGCCCCAGGAAAACACCCAAGGCAGACGCATGGGCGCCCGGCGCCGCTCCCTCCCGCAAGGGTGAGGGGTCCCCCAGAAGAGGAAGGCTGGGCTCAAACGGCCCCCGCGGGAGCCCCGGGGCCCTTGCCAGCCCCTCCCGCCGCAGCCACCGCCACCCACATCCCTCTGCGTCTCGCTCGCCCGCCTCACTCACTCCCCAAGTTCCGACTTTGGCGGCGGTGCGCGCGAGGGTGTGGGCCGTGGCCGGGATTCCCCCCGCGGCCGGCCGGGAGAGCCCGGGATACCGGGGACACGAAGGGGCTGGGCCGGGCGGCCCAGCCGGCCCAGGAGCCCCCGGGGGAGGAGAAGACAAAAGGAGAGACCTGGAGCGCGATCGGGCGGCGGGCTGCCGCGCGCGGACATCCCGGCCATGGCCACTGCGGGTCGCGGCGCACGGTCCCCGGGCAGGGCGTCCCGGGCCGGGCCGGGCGGGGGCGGGGCGGCGAGCAGGCGCGCACGTGGAAGCGAGTCCCGAGCCCCGCGCGCCCGCCTCCGCCGGGCTTCAGGCCGCAAGACCCAGCTTCCACCTTGGAAGCCGCTGCCTCTCGACGTGGAGTTGCCTTTGAGGGAGGGGCGGGGCGCGGGGGCGGGCTCAGGGGGACAGCGAGCCAACGGGTGGCAGTGAACGAGGGCGGGTGGGCCCCCGCAAGTGGCCGCTGAGCTGGGGCTTCCACCCAGGCGGGACGGCGGGGCAGAGGCCAAGGGCAGGTCAGGGGCCCAGCAGGGGGCCAGCCGCAGCTCCCCTGGCCGGCGCCAGTCGGCCCGGAGACAGGGGGAGGGGCAGGGACAAAAGCCCAGTGCCCCTGCCCCGGAGGCTGCCTCCAGCCCAACTTGTAGGGTGCCTTGGCCCGCCATGTCCTCTAACTGGACTTCAGTGGCCCCATCTGTCTAATGGGCGGCTCACCGCCACCACCTTGGGCCGTGAAATCACCGGCAGGAGGAGGAAGGACCAGAAACCTGGCTGCCTTCTGCCCAGAGTGCTGCCCAGGCTGGAGTGCTGGGGAGGCAGAGGGCAATTTCTGGACACCCCCAAAGGCTTCCTGGGCCCCGGCGGGGCGAAAGGGCCAGGAGCTCTGATCACTGAAGCCCGAGCTGGGCCACTCTGCGCTTATCGCAGGGCCGATCTTGGTGGTCGCTCTGGGTGCCCCGCTGCCTCTCCCTCATCAGCAGCCAAGTAGTTTCAGTTTACATCTGTCTCACATCTGGACTCTCCCTCTGCGCCTCCTGGCCAGGTTACCACCAGGACTTTCAAAGTCTCCAAGCCTGTCTGCCTCAACCACCCTCCACCCTGCCTGTGCCAGAACATTCGTTCAGCAAAGGCCGGGGGCCTCCATACCTTCCATGGGCACACGCTGACGAACAGGAGGAACACGCAGGGTCCCTGCTCGCTCGGCACGCCCAGGCTAGGAGGACAGGTCAGTAATAAAAAGGGAGCCAGCAAGGTAATCCTGGGCGATGGGGCGGAGACAGTGCAGGGGTGGGGAATTCTAACGCCGGCCTGCGGCCTCCTCTGTTAAGCCCCATCTAAAGCAAAGAACCTAGTTGAAGGGAAACGCACAACAGATAAGATAAAGCTCATACAAATTAATCAAAAGGTTAAGACTCCGATAGATAAATGGGCAAAGAACCAGAAAAAACTGCACGCAGGAGGGAAACGCAGCCCTGAAGCAGGCGTCTGGGGGCGGGCTCAGCGTGGGGCCTGTAAGGAAAGTAACGGCCAGGCCCAGCAAGCAAAAGAGCGCCAGGCCACGCTGTCCCTGTGGGGCAAGAGAAGCCCTTCTCTGCAGCGGGCTCCCGCGCCAGCCAGGACCTGAGGATGAGGGGTGTGGCCCTTAGGAACCTGAAAATGGGCATCCAGAGCTAGAAACAGATCAGCACCCCCTGGCTGCCTCTGGGATGCACCCCCAGGAACCAAGTAAATGAAGGCAGGGCTAGGGACCCGGCTGGACCCCAGAGCGGGGCTCCGGAGGAGTGAGATGTTGAGATGTGCGGCTGCTGGCAGGCAGGTCTGGACAGCTGAAGTCAGCCAGGCCGTTGGGCTCCTCTCAAGAACCAGAGTCAGATGAGAAATGCGGTGGCCGCACTGGGGAAGAGGCAGGTTCCCGAGATCCGGGCTGCTCCGCGGGCCTTGGCCTCTTCTCCCTCCCCAGCCTGGCAGCGGGCAGCCTGGGCTTCATCTCTGGCCATCAGCCACCAAGGCGGACCTTGGGACGTGCCCCCCGCCTGCGTCCAGGGACTCAGGCAGCCGGCCTCTGTCCCCCCACAACCCCCTGCCTGGGCCTCCTCTGCAGCCCATTCAGATTTTGCTCCTTTTTCAGCCCTCCAGGCGCCCGCCTCCAGGCAGCCATCTGCTCTCCTGGGCCAACCTACAGCCTCCCTTCTCTGTGCCCAGCGACCTTGTCCCCTGAGGCTGCAAGACCCAAGAGCTGCGGACTGGGAGGCTGGGGCCAGAGCTGGCACTTGTCCCCTCCGTGCTCAGGCCGGGACTCTGCCTTCCAGCTTCTTCCTCGCGGGTTCGGGCCCCAGCCCGGAGTCGGGTTCCCTTCAGTCCCGATGCAGCGGCGGCAGGACGGGGGGCTGCACGGGGTGGAAGGCACCAAAGGGCTCGCTCGGCCCCTCTTGGGCAGTGGGGGTGGCTGTGGCCACCAGGGAGGTGGGGAGGCACAGACCCCAACTGCTCTGGCATGGGGGCTCAGTGTGGTTGGAGACAGGGTCACCAACCCTGGGGGTGCCCAAGCATACTTTCTGGAGAGGACTCCCTGGAGGTGGTGACAGGAGCCGGGCCAGGAAGAGGAGGATGGGGAGGCGGCAACTTCTGCAACGCCGAAGGCAGAGGGAGCTAGGCCCAGACACCCTGCCCCCGCCCCATCCCCAGGGCTGGGCTCAGGGCTTGCGCCTGAGGATGGGCTCCCCACACCCTACTCCAGACCCAGCTGGCACGCCCTCCCCGGAGAGGCACGTCCAGGACCCTGGCTTCAATCTCCAAAGTGAGCGCTCAGAGCCCGCGCCAGCAGCGCCCCTGCGCCAGCAGCCCAGCAGCGGGACACACGGGAACCTGGTGCCGCCTCCGCACTGCAGGGCTGAGCGCAGCCAAGCCCCCTCCCCCGACCCTGCTGGGTGCCCTGCTCGGGCTCCCGCGGCGCCAGCTCTGGGCACAGGCCCTGCCCCCAGTCGCTCCCTGGGTGGGCTGGGCAGGGGAGCCAGGCCGCACGCATGCCGCAGGGTGGGCGCTATGCCGCCCCACCCTGGCCGGGTGCCCTCAGCCTCCACCGGCCAGGCCAGTGCCCCTTGGAGGCTGCGGGCCAGGCTGCCCGTAGGTCCCTCACGTACCGGTTGCGTCCTCTAGTCTCTCTAGCCCCCCCCCCCAAAACCGGTGCCCGCCTTCCCCTTTAGTCCCTCCCCCGCAAATGCACGGCTGGCGGAGTGGCAGGATTTCGGCAGTCGCGGCCGGTCACATGGCCAGGAGCACAACTCCCGGCCCGACAGCGCTCCTGCCAAATCTAGTGTCTTTTCCACCAAATCCACTTTCGGCTGGGGATGCTTCTGCTTTTCCTGGTCGGTCTCCTCGAGCGACTGGGAGCTCCTCCAAGGCAGGAGCGGGTGTGTGCCCGGCCAGGCTGGCCCTGGGGCACACGCCCCCCGCCCCAGCTCACGAAGAAATGCTCGCTCACAAAGGAGGCATGAATGAATGAAACCAATTGTTGCACGAGGGAGCTCGAGGATGCTGTTCCTGCTTTTGCTCCCAGTGGGCTGTGCGCTCCCTTCCACCCCCAGGCACCCACAAGCACACGTGCACACACAGCCTCCCCCAACACCCGCAGACAGGCACTGGCAGACGTGGGTCCTCGAGGAACCCACCTACCAGGTGCAGGCCAGACCTTGGGCGCCCCTTCCGTCCCAGCTGGGCCACCTCCACTTCAGTACTCGCCTCCCCCACCCCAAGTGCCTTCTTTATCTCTTAGGGAAGAGGCCAAGCCAGTCACTGGGGAGACTCAAGGTCTGTTTAGGGTGGCACCTGGGGGGTTAGCTCAGGATGGCAAGCCACTGCTGAAGGCGAGCCAGAGGCTCCTGGCAGGGATGCCACCCAGTGCTGCAGCCGCTAGAGCCCTGGTGTCGGGGAGGGACTGAGGACCGTTGGGGGGGTATTGGGGGGGGAACCAGCAGGTGTTTGTGAGGAGAGCATGAACCCAGCAGGTGTGCACGCCTGCGGGTGGCTGAAGGGAGCTCTGGGGTGCTGGAGTGTGCCTGGGGAGTGGGGAGTGTCAGCCAGGGTGTGGGTGAGTGTTGGGGCTTCACTGGGTGGGGGTGGACTGCAGTGCCTCTGGGCTGGGCCGTGGGTGGGCGTCTGTAATGAGCATATGGGGAGCTGGAGATGACGGCCCTGTGAGCCAGTGCGGATACGGCAGGGATGTGCTGGGAGTGTGTGTGCGTGTGCGCGCGTGTACACGCGCCTGGGTGTGTATGAGGCGTGGCAGGGTCTGGGACGGGCGCCGGCTGGAGTTGGGGAGTGGTGCTTGCGAGTCAGGGGCTGCTGGCGGTGCGCCGCAGGGACCCGGGTCCGGGCGCGTGGTTTGTGCGCGCGCGTAAGTGGCAGGGGGTGTGCGTGGCGGCAGACACCGGAGGTGCACGGGCGGATGTGCGGTGGCAGGACCCAGCGGGGCTCGCAGGGGCGCGTGCGTCGGCCCCGTGGGGCGCGCGCCGGCCACACTTCTGGGGTGCGGGATGGAGGAGCACACGTCGGGGGGCGGCCAGCCGGGTGGGGGTGGGGTGGGGGCCAGGACGCCGGGTGCTCCGCTCACCTCGGTTCAGCTGGGCTCCCCACCGGCTCCGCGCGTCGCGGCCGGGAAGTTTCCGAAGGCCGGGCAGCGGGAAGCGCCACCGCCGCAGCCGCGGAGCACCACCGGAGCTTCGGGCGGCGGCCTCGCCTGGAGCTGAGGGGCGGCCGCCGCCGCTGCGGAGGGAAACTCCAAATCCCGCCCCCGCCGCCGCCTCCTCCCCTCCCGTCGCCGTGTTCTCCGCCCCCTGCCCAGGAGGGGCAATGTCGCCGCGGCGCGCAGCGGGGAGCGGGGAGGGGCCGCGGCCTGCCCTGCGTCTCCCTCGGCCTCCCCAGCGCCCGCTTGCCTGCCTCCCACCTGCCAGCCTCCGGGCTCTGCCGTCACGGCCCCTCCCTGGGGTGCCCCGGGCAGCCCCTGACCCCCAAGTAGCCCAGCTGTGCTGGGGTCCCCGAACTTGGGACACAGCAGTGGGGTCCTGACCCAGGCCGGGCCTGGGCTGGGGAGCGTCCCTGCCAAGAGTCCACCCAGAGTCCACCCTGCCCTCGCTTCAAGCGGGCACAACTCAACCCCTGGGGCCACCTCCCGGCTGCCACAGAGGAGAGGGCACCGGGTCCTGCCGATTGTCCTGCGCTTGCCCCCACCTTCGGGACACCCCCACCCCATTCTCCCGTATCAGATTCTGGCTAACTGTGAGAACATTTGAGCCTGGGTGTCTGAAGGGGTGGAGCCAGGGCCTTGGGCGAGGGTGGGGGTGTTGTCTGAGGCTCAGCGAGCTCACCTCTGCACCGAGGCCAGGAGCACCCCACCAAGGACCTCATTACCTCATTTTGTCCTTACACCAGTTTGGGAGTCGGAGGAGACTTCCTGTGCTCTCGCCAGGGAACCTGAGGCAGTGCCCCCGGCGCAGCACAGTGGCAGAGCCCGGCTGGGCCAGTTCAGAAGCCTTGCTCGTGCTGTGGGGGAGGGAGGCCCTGGGGGCCAGAGCACACAGGCCCTGTCAGGCCAGCAGGGGCGACGCGGTCTCAGCCTGCCAAGGGGCTCAAGCGTGAGGACCAACCAGAGGCCATGCCCGGGCCGCCTCCCAGGTGAGGGTCGCCGTCTCAGCAGGCTGGGATGACATGGGCAGAGCCGGGAGGCCGGGCAGCCTGGCTCGTGGCTGTGGCAGCGCGGAATTCCCCTGAGTCATTACCCTGCGTAGAGACCGGGCAGCTTTGTCTCTGGCTGCTCCGTCCCTCGCCTGCACGTTCGGGAAGGGGGGGCGCGCCATCTCCACAGCCCCTCGTCGCTGCGCTGCAGTTTCCGTGCTGTGTGTGCAGGGCAGCGCCCTTCTGCCACCAGCCGTGTGCCCACCCTGTCCTCTGCCCCTCTCCAGCCCCAGTGGCCACAGCCCTGTCGGTGTGTGTCTGGTAGGAAGGCCTGCCAGGGACCAGCGTGTGCTCAGTTTCCCTTTCAGCAGCAGGGGTCGGGGGCCAGTGGGGAGCAGGAGCCGGCCTTCCCTGGCTGCAGACGCTGCGGCGTGGGCAGAGGGCTCTTGCGCCTGCCCTGCCCGGGCCCCGCGCTACCAGTCGTCCCGAAGCTGGGAGTCTCTGCGAGGTCCATCCGGTGGGGTAGGGTAGACCTCCGGCGGCAACGGCTGAGCGCTCAGCTGGCCCTGGGGAAAGCTGGGAGAGCTGACTCACAGGAGTTTCTGGAAAGATTGGAAAACTAACCCCTGCCTCCCATCCTGTGCTTTAGTGGCTGGGGGCTGAAAGTTTGGAGGAAGAAAACCGGGATTGAATGAGGCTGCCCCACACCCTTGCAAGCCCCCCAGCCCCTCCCCCCCCAGGCTACCAGACACTCCAACACGCTCGAGGAGCAAATGGTTAGGCCCTTCTGGGAGCGTGGCAGCTCCGGGACGGGGCCTCCCTCCTGTCCCCGGGAGCTTTTCTTGGCCAGTAAGGCCTGCCTGGCCTGCACCTTATGGGGGCTGAGGCACAGCAGGAACCTTTTCGAGCCGGGCCTGGAAGAGAGGCCAGCCTTGTGGTGCAGACGTTGCTCTGCAGGTGTGCTGGGCCTCCATTTCCACTCGGGTCCTGTTGCCTCCTAATGGAAATGTCGGGGCAAGTGACCGTTGGCTCTGTCATCCCACCCCCTTGTCTAGCTAGAACCCTCAGCAAGATGCTCCAGGACCTTCCTGGGGCAAGGTGGAGGGGCAGAAAGCCAGACCTCCCCCAGCTCTTCCACCCCGTGGCATGGCGGGCCTTTGGCTGAAGGGGTCACTACTTGTCAAGACACTTTTTCTGGGTCCTGACTCTGGGCCACTCTCCAGGCCAGCAAAGCTGTGCGAGAGGCCTCAGCCTGCCAAGGGCCCCTTAGGCCCTGTGTGGAGACCCTGCTTTCTTCTGGGCCCTGGCATTTGGGCGAACGCACACTTTCTTTCTGGGCAACCGTTGCGTCCCACCGAGAGCGATGTCCGCAGCTGATGTCGTTTGCTCACATGACTGTTGCCTCTCCGCCCGGGGAACAGGCTTCACGTTGTGGTCTGCCACCCGCTTTCTGCCCCTCCCCTATGCAAATTGCTTTAGCTGGGATGTTCTAGATGCTTCTCCCTACCAGTTGCCATGCCTTCAGGAGCACATTCTAGACCATTTGGAGCACCCCATCTCCCACGGCAGCTCCCAAATCTGTACTCGCTGAGGTCAAAGGTGAGAAACTCGGAGGTGGGAGAGGAGGGAGGGGCCCGCAGAGACAGTCTGTGCTGGAATTGGTTTCTGGGGGACAGGAACCCCGGGAGGCATTCACACCCCCATTCCAGGAGGGCCCCGGTTCAGTAAGCTGGTCAAAGTCCCCTCAGCTGCACGGCCCCTCTCCCTCTGTTGTCCTCTGGGAGGCCGCCCCACGCCTGCATGTGCACCACAGATGGTGTGACCCTTTCATGGGGCACCCCGGGCCCAGGCCCACTGGCTGGACAAGCAGAGGGGGCCGAGGGTGGGGAGCCCTGCCAGCCCTGGCTGGGAGAAGGGGAGGCGAGAGGAAAGCAGATGACGTCGGGGTTTGTACCAGCGGGGACGAGGGCTGAATGGGGCAGGAGAGAGGGCAGCCGGCGGGAGTGGGAGTGCAGGGGGCACCTGGGCATGCTGAGGACCCCTGTCCCCCACCAGTGCCTGGGGGCAGCCCTGTGAGTGGCCCACCTGCCCTGCCGGAGGGGCTCCGGAGATCCCACAGGCTTCTCGCCCCTCACCCCGGAAGGGCCTGCCTCCCTCTCTCAGAGCTCAGCACCTCTCCTCCTGGCCCTCTGGTCTCCCGACGCCGACACCAAGCCGAGGCCAGACCACGCTGGCTGTGTTGCTTGCGCTCTGGCGTCGGGGGGCCCAGCTCACAGGGGTGGGCCTCTCAGGGTTACCGGCCGCACCCCGCACCCCCGTCTCCCAGCTGGCGGGCGTCCTTGAAACACAGCGGTCACCGAACTTTCCGGCTGGGGCTTTGGCAGGTGCAGGGGGCCCCTTTAGTAGGAGCCTGTGCGCTAACAACGTGACCGCGCACGAGGGTCTTCTGCTTCTGGGGCAGTGAGGGGGTTGCTGTTCTGAGCTGAGGAAGCTGAGGAAACCCCGGCGCCCTCCACCAGTTGCGCCGCAGCCTCCACGGAGGGCCCGGCCGGGCCGTTGCAGTTGGACCTGCTCAGGTGCAAGACCAGTGCCCTGGGAGGCCCAGCAGCCCCACCAAGGTCGGAAAGGAGATCGACCCCCCCCAACCCCTGCCGAGCCTGCAGGCACCTGGCACAGGGCACCTCAGTCCTGACAGGCCACCAGGGAGGGCCCCAGGCTGTGGCTCCTAAGACTGGGCTGTGGCCTACCCACCCCCAGAGGCAGCCTGCCGATGCTGCTGGAACATTCTCTCCCACGCTTGCCACGCAGGCCTCTGCTCATTGTCCCATGTCCCTCGCTCAGGCTCCTGCTAGGCGCTCCCGCCAGTGGCCTCAGCTCCTTTTCTGGGCTGTGACCGTGACAGGACGCAGCTCTCTGCCACCCCCATTGTTGTTGCCACCGTTTCCAGCACCTGAGCTGTGGCGGGCGCCCGGCCGCACCCAGCCCCTCCTCGCCGGCAGAGCCTTTGGCTGGCCCCAGACGGGCCCCTCAGACAGCGGCTGTGCTGAAGCCCGCCTCCCTCAGCGTCCTGTACGGTCCACCGCTCGCCGGGACAAAGTCCGAGGGTCGCCGCCCGCTCACCTGGCCCCATTGGATCCGGCCCTCGCCAGCCACTCTCCCGGCCGCCTCTTCACTTCGCGGCAGCTCCATGGAGCTAACGCCTGATTCGAAAGGAGGCGGCCTTCGGAGGCCCCGGGGATGTATATTTTGTGGGCTACCATCCAGCTCGCTGCAGTCCCCCATTCACATCGCTCCGTCCCAACATCCTCAAGCCCTCTGCACCGCAGAGCGCCCGCTTGCTCCCCTTCTCTGTGGAGCCACAGGCCCTGTGCTGGCGATGACTGGGGTCACAGGGCTCCTCCCTCCAGGCAACATGGGGGTCACCCAGGTGAGCACCCCATTGTCCCCCACCTTTCCCCCAGGTCTACCACCCCTTCTGGCTCTCAGCGTCAGCGGGCATTTGCCCTCAGCCTCTGGGACCAGGGATAGCGGGGGACGGCCCCAGCCCCTGATGGGCTGTGGTGTGGGGCACGCGAAAGGGGAGACCCAGACCCTACCTCATGGTCATTGTTGAGGTGTCCTGACTGGAAGACGCCCTCCTTCCCTTTAGAGCTCCCCACTCCTTCCTGGTGCCCCCAGGGCCTGCACTGGGCCTGGTCCTTGCCCTCACCGGGCAGCTGCTTGGCTCCATGCCTGGGCATGAGGTGGCCCCTGCCTGTAGGATTCTCCCCTTCTCCCCCTTTGCCCCAGCAGTGCAGACACACCCCTCAGCTGCCCCCTGCTCCCCTCTCCTGCGTCCTAGAGCGTCCCTGCCTGCCTGCTTCTTTCCGGGCCAGCTGGCCCGCCCGCAGACACTGCAGACGCCTGCGCTCCAGCACGCCTGGCACGGGGCCTGCCTCCGCAGCCGGCGACGCTCCACATCTGAATGAAACAGCTCAGGTCGTGGCGAGGAGCACGCCATGGAGACCTGCACGTCCCAGCCTCTGCGCCGGCCCCAGCTAGGCCATGGGAAGCAGGCCGCCTGCAGGGGAGCGCCCTCCCAAGGCTGGGATTCAGGCCCTGGCTGGCTTACTGTGACCCCTGGTGCCACTTGCCAGGGCCCTTGCCTGGGGCTGCCCTCCTCGAGCCCACCCCGATGGGCCCCCGCTGCCCCTCACTCTTGCTGTGTCGGCCCTCGAGTGCGGTCTCTAAGGTCCTGGATGGGGCCGGGAGAGCTGTGCGTGCGGCTTCCTCCCTTGCTCTGGTGCAGCCCACGGCCTGCAGGCCACCTGGCTGTCCCGTCCTGCCTGCGTGCATGGGCACGTGCGGAGCGGGAGTGGGGGCAGCAGCGGGACGAGGGGGAGCAGCCACGCCCTCATTGGCCCCCAGGTGAGCTCTGCAGCCGAGCTGGTGCCAGGGCTGGTGGTCTGAGAAGAGGCGCCCAGTGAGATCTGGAGACTGGAGACAAGGGCAGTGCAGTGAACTGTCGGGGGTCGTGTGTGCACAGCCTTGTCTCCGGTCTCCAGAGCGCAGTGCACAGTAAGCGACAATCTCCCAACAGAAACCCAGCATGGAGTTTGTAGCGCTAAATCCTGATCCCCTGAAGCCTGTGACAGTTGGAAATAGGGTGATCGCAGATGTCATGTTGGTGCGTGTGTGGTGGCGCCTGATCCAGCATGGCTGTGTCTTCACGAAAAGGGGACATTTGCACACAGCTGCGCACTGGGAGCATCACTGCAGGTGCTGGCGGAGCTCTGTGAGCTACGGAAGTCGCAGGTTGCCACGGACTCGGGGCAGACGCCTGGACAGATCCTTTCCCGGCAACTCCAGAGGGAGCTGGGCCCTGCCGACACTGATCTTGGACTTCTGGCTTTGTCATGGTGGCCCTAGTATGAATACGGAACCACTGTTTTCAAAATGTCGTCTTGTCTGGTACATCATTTAATGTTAAAAATTCCCTGGGAGGTAGACGGTCCTGCAGTTCCACAGATGAGGAGACCGAGACTGAGAGCATTTGAATCGCTTGCTCAGAGTAATTCAGTCATTTGTGGGAGCCCAGGGCTCAAGGCAGCGCTCTGATTTGAAATCTAGAGCCAGTGAAACTTCAGGGCTCCGAAGTCTCCCAGATTCTTGACGTACTCGGGTTTGAAGTTCATTTTAAAGCGTGTTTCTGAGACTTTGGACCTGAGTGGATGCCGCTGATACATCGATTCCCCTTTAGGGAGAAAAAGTCTGTTTCTTTTTCTGACAGGAAGCGTCCCTCTTTAGCACTGCTTTAGCTGCAATGCACAGATTTTACTATGTTGTAGTTTTATTTCATTCATTTTGATGTATTTTAAAGATTTTCTTCAGACTTCTTTTTCACCCACTGGATTTTTTAGAAGTGGATTATTTTATAACGTCTGGATATTTTTCTGTTACAGATTTCTAGTTTGGTTCTGCTGTGATCACAGAACACACTCTGTGATTCCAGTTCATTCTATGTCTTTTTTTTTTCAATTTATACATACAGCTGGGGTACAAGCCAGAGGTGTGGAGTGGTGAGAGGCTTTACCAGAGACAGAGTGGGGAGCAGCACAGGCAGATAGGCGGAAATACACTGCTGAGGGGAGCAGCGGGCGAGGCAGGAGAGGTCTGCTGCGCCATGTGGGACTCTCCCTGGCTGGGCGTCGAACTCGCCTCGCCGCTGCCAACAGCTCCACAGCTTAACTGCTGCGCCACCAGGGAGGCCCCTCATTCTATGTCTTGAGGTTTGTTTTCTGACCCAGGATGCAGTCTATAGTGACCTCTGTGCCATGGGTATTGGTAAAGAATGGGCATTGCTGTTGCTGGGTAGAGTGTTCTGTAAATGCCCCTTAGATCCTGTTTGTGGAGTGCTTTAAGGTTCTTGCTGATTTTCTCTTCAGTTGTTTTGTCAGTTGTTGAGAGAGGAGTGTTGAAGTTGCCAACTGTAATTGTGGATTTGTCTGTTTTTCCTTTTACTTCCACCAGTTTTGCTTCACACACTTTGCAGCTCTGTTGTTTGGTGCATGCACATTTGGAGTGCTATGGCTTCTTGGTGGAGTGGCTTTTTATCATGATCACTTTTTTGTTGTTGAAACAAATTTTTCAAATTGTATGCAGATGACTTTTTTTTTTAAACCAGTTCGTTTTCATCATGTAGGGGGCCTGGTAGCAGAGGAGACTCTTGGAGGGAAGGGGAACTGAACTTTTGCTCTCTTTGGCGTTCTATAGCCACATTATGTAAAAGGAAGGGCAGGCCACACTCTTGCCTTTCTTGTCACCATGGAGAAGGGAGAAAGCCACCAGTAAAATTCCACCTGCTGGGAAGTCCAACATAATAGAGGCATGGGGCTCGGGATCTTGCTAAGAGTTGGAGCTTCATGAAAAGGTGGTTGCTTATTTCACCTCCAAGACAGGCCTAGGTTTAACAAGCAATGGTGATTCATAGTGGACATTGAAACAAGGTCCTTAGTTTATTCTTAATTATGGCATTTCTTCAAACCGTACTCTAAATGGCAACTTTTCCGACATATGCATCCAAACATAGTGGTTGCTGTTTGGTTATGTTAACTAAGAGCTTATCTCTGGGAGGAAGCGCACCACACTTGGCACCCGACAGGCTGGAGTGTCTAGTTCGGAGGTAGTTACTGAGATGGGACCTGAGTTCCGGAGGAACCAGACCACCTCTAACAGGTGCCCACCAAATCCACAGAGGGAGAAACAGGGAGAGCTCTGCAGAGAACGCCACAGAGCTGAGTCCTGGAGTTAGACTTCGCAGGTGAAAGAGGTAGCAAAGTCGTACCAGGCAGGGAGATGGCATGGGCATGGGTGTGGAGGCACGAGAATGCTTAGCCTGCTCAGGGACCTAGAAAGAGCTCTGTTGGGTACTGTGTGGTGGGCGTGTGTGTCCATTTGGGGCACAAATGGGGCTGGAGGCATAGAAGAGCCCAGTCATACATATATGGCTGCTGCCTCAAGGGAGGGGGCTGTGTAGAGGGGGGGGACAGAGGCTGCCCCCCATTTGTTCAAGAGCCTAAAGAGGTTTCCTGAATGCCAGCTCCCTGGGGTGGATTGCACTCGCTCTTTCACTTGTAGATGTTTGTGCTCACGCGCGCACACACACACACACACACACACACACACACACACACACACAGCTCTTTGCCTCCCTGTCACTTACTTCTGGCCCTGGCTCCTCCCTGTCCGTCCTCCTCCAAAGAGTGGATAAAGGAGGCCAGGCAAGGTGGGGGAGGGTGAGATTGACCTGCTGGGAGAGGGAGGAGGGAGGGTCCCCATGACCCACAGCTAGGCCTTAAGTGCCCAGCGCCAGCTGCCATCTCCATCAGCTGGTCCGCACCCAGGAAGCCCACCCCTGGGACTCATGCCTTGCCCCAGCCAACGGGGGGGCGGTGTCTCATGAGTTGTCCTTTCCCAAGATTTGGTTGTGCCTGCCTGCCATGGTTATCAAATGATTTCCACCCATAGGTGCAAGGCAAAGGCAGGTGCGTGTGTACTGCCTGAGGGGAAAGGGCCAGAACCTTCCAGAAAACTCCCAACTATGGGTACTTTGGCCTCCAGGCAAGTGGCCAGAGCGTGTGCAGACCTTCTCAAGTCTGCTGGCCGCTGCCCTCTGCCCCAGCTCCACTCACTCACTCTACAAATGGTCGCGCACTGGTGTGATAGGGGCCTGCCCATAGAAAAGTGAACAAAACCAAGTGACAGTTGTCACCGGCTGACACTCCCATGAGGGAGGCAGATGGTTACCCAGATAAAGGGCAAGTTGTCCAGAGCTGGGTGTGCACCTGGGCCCGGGTCCCACCCCCGCTGCTCTGCCCACTCCGTCATCTCTGTGATCCCGCCCCCTCGTGCTGAGCGGGACTGAGCGTTGGCGTCTCTAGGCTGTGGCCTGCACCCCTTGCCCGTCACGCCATCTCCTTGACCTGAAAACCAAGGATGCCTGAGGTCCTCAGAAGAGAGGCCTGAGCATGGCGCCCTCTGCTGCTCCGCGCCCCAGGCCAAGGCCAGGCATGGAGGTGCTGGCCGGGTGGGGCTCGGGGCTGTGGGCCTGGGGCAAGCGGGTCCTTGTCTAGAGCAGATGGCGAGGGCAGGTGCTGGAGGAGGGCACAGGGGCAGAAGCCGCTGGGACCCAGCCGTGGCCGCTCGTTTTGGTGACTCAGGGGCACTGGCGACCTTGGCCAGAGCAATGTCAAAGGTGGGGTGGGTGCTGATAGAGGGGCAAGGGCCTGCAAGCAAGAAGGTGGTGGCTGGCGGGGAGGGGGAGATGCCATAGCCCCCCTTCCCTCTGCCTCACTCACCTCACAGCCGTGGAGAAGGGCATCTGGGGCACTGGTCCCTCGGGTTGGGATCAGTTCCCCCGGGTCTGGGCTGTGGGCGGCCCGGTCCCCCACCCCCACCCGTTGGGTCTTAGCGGGCCGGCTGGGCCTGTGTCTGCCGGGGCCCGCACCCCCAGAGCCCTGTGGGAGTGCCGAGCTGGGAAGCTGAAGACAGCGGCTACTGGAAGCAGCTCTAGGGGCGCCTTCCTGCCTCTCCCAGCTTCTGGGGGCTCCAGACATCCTGGGCTCTGGCCACGCCCCTCCCGGCTCCGTCCCCGGGCGTCCCTGTCGTGTCTCCGCCTCTGCCTCTCCTGAGGACTCTGTCCTTGGATCGGGGCCTGCCCAGGGCGAGCTCCTCCCCAGCCCTCCACTTACATCTGCATGGACATACTTTGGGGGCCGCCACCATTCACTCCCGTGTATCCCATTCTCATGTACCCCCTTTCTGAGGACGATGGTGGCCCCAGCAGTGTGGGGGAGAGGATCGCGCCGGGGTGCACTCTGCCAGGTGGGAAGGGGCCGGTCACCAAAACCACGGGTTCGCAGCCCTTTCCTGCCCTGGCTCTAGGGCCTGAGTGTCCTTCTCTCGGTCACCTCCCAGTGTCCAGCACGCAGTTAGGAAGGCCCCTTCTCAGAGTGGCAGGTGTGCTCATGGCTGGCGGCTGCACACCTTGGCGTTGGGAGGTCGCTGTGTGCGGGGCGCTGGGCGCTGAGGACCCAGCTGCTGACGCAAACTGGGCGTCAGGAAGAGGGGCCAGGTCAGGCCACCGAGAGGGACAGGAGGAGAGAGGGGCAAGCGCACAGCCCGGCTGTGGGTTCCTGGGGGAGGCTGAGAAGAGGGTTCGGTGACGGTGGGGAGGAGGGGGGTTAGGAGTACACAGAGCAGCGGGGGAAAGCATCTGAGGCCGTGAGCATTCTGAAAGCGGGGCCAGCCACAGCTCGAGAACCTTCTCATCGGCTCTCGTAGGTCTTGCCCTAAACCTTTGCGGGGTCGCCCTGCCTGCGGACTGCGGTGGGTTCCGTGCTGCCCTTGCAAGCCCAGGGTTCTGCCCTCCCCGCCCCCTTCAGCCCCTGGTCCTTGGCTCAGCGGCCCCTGCGACGCCTTCACGCTCAGCCCTCAGCCTCCCTCCCTCCGCAGCGTTTGTTTTCCCAGGAGTTAATAATTGTCCTTTGACTCGCTGTTTGCTCAGCTTCCCGTGTGCACTTATCACTAATTCAACCCTCGGCTCGTCCGGTGTGTAAATGTTCTCTCAAGACGTTCAAACACACAGGGCATTCTAGCGGTTCCATCTGGAAGCAGCTCCGTGGCGGCGCAGCCCTCACCCCATCTTTGGGCACAGCTGGCATCCTGGGTCGTCTCCCCATCTTCTGGGGAATGCCCCCATATTTGTGTCTTTAGTTTGTGGTCCACCCCCCCCCCCACTTTTTTTTTACAACAGGCATGTGATTCTGTGACGCTTGTGTACAGTTTAAGAAATATATTTAAAAAGAGCTAGAGCAGATTTAGGAGCCCAGCTCGGCCCGGGGTTCCGGCGGCCTTGGGCAAGGCCCTCCTGGAGTCTTGCTTCCATTATCTATAGAAACCCCCGTTTGGACTGGGGTTACTCATTAATCCTTTACTTATTCATTCAACAGACATTGGTTTAGCAGTGACTCTTAAGAAAACTGTTTATCACAGAAAATGTCAGCCATAAACAAAGGGAGCGAGGTCGCTGATGAGGCCCCAGGCATTATCAGCCAGAGTCAACAAGCGCCGGCAACCTGCAAGTTTTCATTTCCAGCCTTCTTTGCTTTTTTCCCCCCTGGCTTTCTTTTTTTTTTTTTTTGAACTTCTTATTTTGAAATCACGCGATTCCCAGGAAGCTGCCAAGAAACGTCCAAGAGGTGGGACCCACCCAGGCCCCTCGCGTTGGCATCGGGTTTTCAAGATGCTTGAAATATTTTGCACAGTTATACCACCAGCTGTCATAGGGTTAGGTTCCTTTGCTTCTGTTTACTTTTGATCCTCAGGGATCGCTTTGGTTTATTTCAGGTTTTTTAAGTTATGGGGAATGTTTTTCACGAAATCATACCTGTGTATTTGTATCCCCTGTTGACACACAGAAGAGGGCATCTGTGCCAGGCTCTCAGATGTATCTTTGTGTCCTGGAGATATTCCAGGCCTTGTGCAGCTCTTCCTCACCCCTTGTCCCCATGGCACAGCGCCCCAAGGCACAGGCCGGCACAGCTGTGCTGATGGTACCTGCCCCCACCCTTCATTATTTGCACGTGGGCAGCACTGGCAGTGTGCCCTGCATGGGGCCAGGCTTTCTGGACCAGCGGTTACAGTGGTGTCTGTGGTAGCCTCCTTCGCTGGTGACAGGTCCTGAGCAGGCGCTGGGCCTTCTGTGTGTGGCCACAGGACCAGTTTGGGGTGGTGAGTTTTAACTGGAAGTCGTGTACCTTCTGGGAAACTCCTTCCAAGGAAGTTTGACCCTCCTTGCTCCTTCCTTGCTCCCTGTGTTCACCTCTTCCTCATCTTCCTCCCATGCTGACGGCTTGAGCTCTAGCCGCCATCTTAGACTGAGGCAATGAAGGCCACACTCTTCATTGCTTTAGAGTACTGAACTGGAATGTTCTAGAAGGATTGCTATTGCTTTTGTGAAGTAGTCATACTAAACATTTCACCTCTGGTCTTCAGTAAGTGCAGGACAAATGCATGTTTGCCTTGGCTAAGGCACCATTACTGTGACTTTTCCTCATAGATGTACCCAAACCGAATCGGAGTCAAAGCGTAGGTTGAGGGAGCAGCCATCTAATAACACATCGAGTAAGCAAATGTGTTATCATTGCCAAAAAGATCCATGAAGGAATAATACCAGGCTACCACTTAACGACACTGTGAGAGGAGGAGAAGCTCGGAGGTGAAGGAGCCACTTCAAAGCACGAGCTGGTTTCTGCCCCATGTGGTAACCGAGGCACTCTGCTTGACCTTTCTGATGAAAACAACTAAAAATGCTGAATAAAATACTTTCAGATCATCTTGTTAAAGGTTCCAATGCGATGGTGACAGAGTCGAGAATCTCAGAGTCCAAGTCAAGGGAGGAACCCAGAGAAGTGTAAAGAACTTCCACCCCAGGGAATTTCTCGGGCCAGCGACCTTGTGGTTCGTTTGTCAAGGCCTCATAGATTGTGGGGGCAGACCTCAAAGCCCAAGACTTGCAAAATGGGAAGACTGAGAGGAAGCGTTTCCCTCTAGAGACCGCCCCGCCGAGGCCCACCTTCCGCGGCCACAAGGAGAAAGGTTCATTTCCAAACCTGGCATGGGCTGGGGGAGGGTACAAGATGCATCAGACTTTGTGCAGCCCACGGGAGGGGGCATCGCTAACACCTGAGTTGTCCCCAAACTCCCCTAACTGAGAATTAAGTTGAAATTGTGCCCTCTGAAAATCTTCAGAAGCCAAGTCTTTTCTGGAAGAACCCGCCTTTGATTCAAATTTCAGGCCTTTCCCACTATGAAGTTCTAAGAAACAGAAACATCCAGTGAGAAAATGGAGGCACTCAAGTCAAAAAAGAAGCAGACACCACGGGCAAGCATGGCCCGCCGTTCCGAGGCCCGAGGCTGCAGGCGCTGGACGGACAGACCACGGAGCTGAAACCCGACAGTCGCTGTTAGGAGAATCAGAGAAGGGGTTGGGAGTAGAATTAAAGGCAGAAGTCTATAAAACGGTCAGCTATACATGGGAAAGAACCCAATAATACCTCTCAAAGTGACAAGCAAAATAAGTGAATTATAAAATTCAACTAAAGACGTGCACTTCCGGTAATGATGAATCAGTTCATTCACACTTAGCTCCTCATGGGGACAATTGGAAAAGCTGGAAAATATAAAAATCATGCTTGAAGGCAGCCCAGAGGAAAGAGAGGTTGACAATTCCCAGGCAGGTTACAGAGGAAGCCAGGGAGGCGAGGCCAGTGTTGGAGCTCATTATCCCCTCAGGCTGTTGACGGAATCTGGAAGGGGTGGGGGACAGAGGCAGAGGGCTCTTTTTTTTTTTAAAGATTGATTTATTTCTGCATACAGGAGCTGAGGTGTAGGCTGAGGTGGGGGCTGCCTGGAGCGGAAAGTGAGGCAGGGTGTGAGGGTTTGCCGAGGGAGCGCCTTGGTGGAACTCCCTTATTTTAGTTGGAACCCTGAAGGGCTGCTCCCTGGAGTGGGATAATCCAGAGAGAAAAGAGCCTCTCAGGGCTTCAGTTAAATTTTCTTCCTGTCAGCCCCTGAAACTGGATTACGGTGGCCAGGGTGACTGGAGCCCTCAGAAGCTCACAAAGTCAGAACAGGGAAAAGGCTGGCTGTAGCCATCGGAATGACCAAATACAAACTTTGAAACAACGAAGCCTGCCATGGGCAAAGATCTAAACGGCCGTATTATTGTGGCAGACAACTGAAGCTATAAAAAGAAAAATTGAACCTTGTAAAAGTAAAAACGACAGTAACTGAAATTAAGAAATGAACGGACGGGTAGAAGAGCAGCTCAAGAGGGTGCCAGGCCTCGAGGATGTCAGAAGGAAAGGTCTGGAATAAACCATGGAGATGCAAAGGGGCATGAGGGGTGGGGAGAGGGGGCCAGCGAGGAAACTGCAGTGAGGTTTGATGTATGTAACAGGAGTCCCAGAAGAGGAGCAGAGAAGGAAGGGGCGCAGGCAATACCCAGAGACATATGGCTGAGAACTTTCCAAGGCTAGCGGGTGGGGCTGGCGGCTCAGAGCAGAGACTAAAGAGCTTAGAAACACCATGCAGAGCAAATGAAGAAAAATGCCCACCTAGAGACATGGGGGTAAAATTGCTCAAAAACCAAATTACTTGATAGTAAAACATTGAAAGCTTTGTGTCTGAAACCAGGTACAAGATAAAGTTACAGGCTAACACTGATTGTATTTGACATTAGACTTTAGTTCCTGATCAGTGTGGTAAGGCCAAAAAGAAAAAGAAAAAAGATCTAGCAATTATTTGTAGATTATATGATAGTTTATGTAAAAAATCCCAAAGAATTTACAGATACATTAAAATTAATAAGAAAATTTAGCAAGGTTTCTGTATATGAAATAAATAGCTAAAAGTGTGTAGAATTTGTAAATGAAACAAAGATTACATTTGTAATAGCATAAAATATGTGGCTACCTACGAATAAACATCAATGAAGACCTGTGAGACCATTAGGTAGAAATTTATAATGGCTTGAAAGAAAATGAAGGAAAGATGAAAAATATATGCTATACTCATGGACTGGAGCACATCTAGCCTCCCTTTTAACTTACTTTTAGCATAATTTTATTTTATTTTATTTATATTTTTAAAAGATTTATTTATTTATACATACAAGCTGGGGTACAGACCAGAGGTGTGGGGCAGCGAGAGGGCTCACCAGAGACAGAGCGGGGAGCAGAACAGGCAGATCAGAAACACACTGCTGAGGGGAGCAGTGGGCGAGGCAGGAGAGGTCTGCCGGGCCACGTGGGATTCTCCCCGGCTGAGCGTCGAACTCGCATCATACGCTGCGACAGCTCCACAGTGCAGCGCTCAACCGCTGCGCCACCAGGGAGGCCCACTTTTAGCATAATTTTAAATTCATAAAAGGATTAAAGAATAGTACCGATAAATAGAGCCATTCTGAATGTGAAAAAGGGCACGTGTGGTGATACGCAGCTAACATGATGTTTGCTGAAGAACTGAAAACTTCCCCTCAGATCTGGAACAAAATAAGGATATCTGCTCAAAATTCTACTGGGGGGTCTAGCCAGGGAAATTATGCAAGAAAAAGAAATGAAAGACTCCAGATTGCAAAAGAAGCAGCAAAACTCTCTTTCTTCACAGATGACATGATTTTATATTTAGAAAACCCTGAAGAATCCACTAAAAAAGCCACTAGAAGTAGTACTACATGAGTTCAACAAGGACATAAGGTCATGTACAAAACTCCATTGTATTTCTTCATTGAAAAATCCAAATGAAATGAAAAAAAAAAACAGCTCCATTTACAATAGTATCACAAAGAATGAAATACTTTGGAAGGAATGCAAGGCTTGCACAACAGCATATTGTCAAAAGACCTTTAAGGAAGCCTAAATAAATAGAATGGCACCCTGCGTTCATGGATTGGAGAATTGCTGAGAAGATGCGTATGCTCTCCAGATTGATTTACAGACTCACCGCAATGCTTATCAAAAATCTGGCTGGCATTTTTGCAGAAATTGACAAGCTGATCCTAAAATTCATGTAGAAATGCAAGGGATTCAGAATAGCCGAACAATCCTGGGAACGAAGAGCAAACTCGGAGACTCACACCCGCTGTTGCACAACTTATTAGAAAGCTACAAGAATCGGGTGTAAGGACAGACTTAGAAATTAATGTAACAGGGTGGAGAGTCCAGAAAAAAATCCTTCCGTTTATGTTCAGTAGGCTTTTCATCCAGGACACCAAGACAATAAATGGCAGAAAGAACAGAGTTTTCACCAAATGGTCCTGGGATAACTGGACACACAGACACACACACACAAAATGAAGTCGGACTCCTACCTCACACCATACACAAAAAGTAATTCAAAATGTATCAGAGACCTATGTGTGTAGGAGCTAAGACTAGGAAAGGCTTAGAAGAAAAGGCAGCTGTAAATCTTCCTGACCTTGGATCGGGCAATGGCTTCTGATGAATGACACCAAAAGCACAAAGGCCACAAATCAAATTGATAAATTGGACTTCATCAAATTAGTTCTGTGTTACAACTGATCGCATGGAGAAAGTGAAAGGCCAATCCAAAGGATGATGGGAAATACTTGCAAATCCTACGTAGGATGTGGGACTTGTAACTGGGTTATGTGCAGAACCTCTACAACTCCATGAGAAAAAGACAGACAACTCCACTGTCAGCAGGCTAAGATGTCGCATAGATATTTCACAAAAGAAGATGCGCAAGTGGCCGATGAAGACACACGATGTTCAGCCTCTCGGGCTGTTAGGGAAATGCCAGTCGCAGCCCTGACACGCTCGAGGGTGGCGGAGGCCAACAGGCGGACGGCGCGGCCAGGGCCCCATGTCGCGGTGGGGATGGGAGCGGCGCAGCTGCTTTGGACGGCTTCTCGGGGCGCTAAGCAGTCGCCAGCGGCCCAGCAGCCCCACTGGGGTGGAGCGTGGCGTGTGAGCTATCTCCCCACAGTTGTTGTAAGAAGAATAGTAGGTGGATTTCTCGCAGGCCTTTCATCCAGAGTGCTCAGACTTTGCCAATTGTCCAAAAACGTCTTTTCCAGAGAAGGTGCGGCTGGGATCAGCTGTCGCGCTGCTGCAGTTTCCTTTAACGCAGAGCAGTTGCGTTTCTTTGGCCTTTGTGTTCTGTGGCACTGACATCTTTCAAGGGCCCAGGCTGAGCGTTCTGTCTGTCTGCCTGCCTGGCGTTTCCTGGCCGTCAGTGTCGGCTTCCGTTCTCCTGCAGGAGTGGCGCGGCGCTGCTGCCTACTCAGTGTGTGGGGGCCACGGCGGCGCCCCGCGGCTGCTCACGGTCATCTCCATCCCAGGCGCCCGGCGGTCCTACCCCCGCCACGAGCTCGCGCCGACCTTCTCCTCACTAGTTGGTTTGTAACTTCTCTGTCACCGGGAAAGCTCCCGCACAGCTCACAATGGACTCACGTGTTTGGCCAGGCCTAGAGCGCGCAGGAGATGGTTGCGGAATCGTCGGCTCTGCAGAAAGGCAGAAGGGAAAGTAGGCTGGCCTCAGGGGTTGTTTCTGCTCCTTTTTGTCTTTCGCTTGCCCAAGTTCAAACTCCACTGGCTAGTTCTTCCCCGTGGGCCGAAGAGGCCTGCGTCTGCTGCCCTCGACTGTTCCCTGTATCCGGTCGGGCCGGCCCTCGGCCGCTGATTTGTGTGGGGTCACTTGAAGGCTCAGTGCTCTGTCTCGGCGCGTGCTGAGGGTGTGGGTTTTGGAGACTTGTTTGTTTTTGTTTTTAACTGACTTTTGTTTGGAAGCCATGTTGAAATTTCCAGATTTCCATGGCTGCCCAGTGTTCTCTGAAGCAGCAGCGCCTTCCCATCTGATTTATAGGTTGGGCACGGTTATAGTCTAAGTGCCTATTTGTGAGCTGGAACCTGACAAGGCGGTTCTTGAATTGATGTGGCACAGCAAGCGGCCCGGGGACGCGGCGACGTTCCCCAGGGAGGCGCAGAGTGCCTGCGGCTCTAAGAACTTTGAGCTCTGTATTGGGGACATGGGTGTCGGCCAAGAACGGACAGAACTGAGGATGCAGGCGCAGGCGAGGCCAGCGGGGGAACAGGAGTCATGTCTTTTTTCGGGGAAATAATGCCGGCAACATGAGGTGTTGTTGGGGTGGGCAACCTGCAAGAAAACTTAGATGCTACAGGTGGGCCTGGAAATCAGTGAACCCCCATGGGAAGGCCGTTTGCCATTCCTCACTTAGTGAGATGGAGGAGGCACGTCGCCTCAGCCCGCATCCAGCGCGAGAAGTGGGAGCGACCCACCAGCCATCGAGTCCCAACGGTCAGTGACTAAGCAGCTGCAGGAGGGGCACGGAGTGCGGACAGGCGAAGGGAACCCCAGTGCTGGCGGCGCGGACAGAGGCACTGAGGCTGCAGGGGGGAGAGCAGAGTGCTCAAGCCAAGTTTCGGTCACCTGGGACGCTGGGAGGGGGAAGGGCGACACCCCAGGTCCTTCAAGGGTAAGGGCCCCTTCCTTTTTTCTGGACCCGAGGGCTGGGCCGCAGGCAGGGCTCACGATTGCCTCTGGTGTTCCCGCCCGCACATCTTCTGTCTTCTCAAGATCCAGTAGCAGTGAATGGAAACAGGAGCCCCCTCACTGCCGCATGACCGCTGGAGAGCCCCGGCTGCTGAAGCTGGGAGCCTCGAGGCGGCCCCCACTCAGTTCCTGGCCCCCAGGAGCAGGCCCTACTCTGCCCCTTCAGTCTCATGGCAGCTGGTACGGGGGGAAGGGGGTCCCCACGGTTGAAGTACTAAAGTGCCTCTGTGCCTGTTGCTAAGTTGCGGCCCCCCCAAACCTCAAATGTCCCCCACCAGTTGATTGCCCCAGCCTCCCCTCAGCCCCACATCTGATCTGGTCACTAGCGGTTTGTGCTGGGCCCAGCAGAGCCCCTCCCAGCCCTGCTGCAGCCCCAGAGGCCTCCTGTGCTCCCTGCTCCACGGGGGAGAGAAGACTCAAGGTCACACCCGCCCCCAGTCCACCCACAGCCAGTTTGCTCATGGACCGGCTCCTCCGATTACCGGGTCACCTCCGAGGTCAAATTTGGAATTCAAATGAAGGAGTTTATTTTCGCCTTTTATTCTAACGGTGGTTCCAGCTTGATCCGTTCCCTAATCATCAATTTGCCTAATGAAAAAATATTGGGCATTTTGAAACCAATTCACCGAAGGCGCTGCTATCTCTGGGGTGCGTTTCCTGGGGTTGCTTCTCACTTGGGCGGGGCCTTCTCTCCTGGGGGGCCTCGGCGTGGACTTCCACAAGTAGAGGCTCTCGGTCAGGGTTTTTGGAGCTGCCCGTTCGCCCTTGCACTTGGCGTTGCTGCCTGGGCACATGCCGAGGGGGCCACCACAGCCAGGGCTGTTCCGGGGAGAGGGCAAGAGGCGCCTGTTGGAACTCATATTAATTCAGCAGGAAAAACCCCAACTGTCGTACCAAATACCTTAATAAAACGTACTTATTTCTCAACCACAATGACCTCAGGAAAAAAATCTGTCTTCATTGCAAAGGCAGAGAGAGCAGAGAAAGGATCCTTTCGGCCTCTGGACCCGGCGACCCTGCCACCGTCACCGGCCCTTGACCCCGGGAAGGTCACTCCAGCCTCCTCCTCGGGAAAATGGGGCAAGAGTAGTGTGTCCTTCAGAGGAGTAAGCCAGTTAATCACTTGCTGTTTGCTAGGGAGCGGGCCTGGAGATCCACTTTAAGGAGCACAGAGACACTGACGAAGCCAGCCCCCAAAGGAATGCTTGCTTTTCTTTTGTTTGTTTGCTTCTAAATCCTCAAAATGCCAAAACCTTGGGAGAAAAGCAGGCCTGATGTGGGTGCGGATCCAGCCAGCTGCAGCTGGACGTCACGGGGGCTTCTCTGCACCCCCCTTCCCGGACCACCGGGGGTCCCGGCAACTCCTGCTGCCTCCTTACCCCGTCCACCCCAGAGAAGCAGTTTAATGGTTTCATGGGGGGAAGGGTAACCCCGGCCCAATGAGGGAAGCGAGATATGGGGGTTGTCCTGGGGAGAGCTGCACTCGTGCCCCCAGGAAGAGGGGTGCCTGCTGGGCTCAGGTGAGGCAGAGCTGTTGGAGAAGCTTCGCAGCCAGGCTAGGAGAGGTTGAGAGTATGTGCTGGGAAGGAAGGGAGGGTGCTGCTACCTCAGCTCCCCTCTGCCCCCCAACCTCTAGCAGGCAGCTGGACTGGGGACACAGCTGGGCCCAAAGAGGACCAGCCTGGCCGGCCCCAAAGAGTCTTTAGCAAAGGGGGACTGAGCCCACCCCGGGAAAGGGTCACCCTGGGCAGAAGCCCTCAGACCCCGGCAAAGATGGTACACCCTTCCCCCCTCGACCTTGGGCATGCCTGTGCAGGCAGAAGGGGGAGTTGGGAGGGGAGAGGAGGTCAGCGCACCCAGTCTCCATTCCAGTCCATTCCAGTCCATTCCAGTTCTGGGGATGGGGAGGGGAAACTCTTCGAATGGGATATGAGTCAGGGCTGAATTTTAATCACGGAAAAGGACCGGAAAAGTTAATGGCTGGGGGGCAGTGGGGGGAGGTGGAGGAGGTGACAGAACGTGCTGTGACCGGCATAAACAAAGCCTCTGGGGAGTTGCACCAGTGGGAAAGAGCCGGAATGGGCAGTGGAGCCCCAGGGACTGCTGGCCACACCTTGGGGTGGCCTTCTCACACCCCCTTCCAGAAGGGGCCAGCAGTTGGCCTGGGCTGGGGCTGCCTTCGGGGCAAAGCTGGGAGTGGAGCACAGCACGTGGGGAGCGGGTCTCCCCCAGAAGGCTGCCAAGATGGGGCCTGGCTTGCAGCTCACCCCCGCCCCCCGTCCTATCCTAGGAGACAGTTCCCATAACTGAGCTGTAGGCGCCGGTGGGGAGGGCCTCCACAGAACAGCAAACCAGCCCGTGTCGTTGGGGAGACCGGCTGGGCCGGGGGCACGGGGCAGCGTGCAAGGCTGTGGGCCAGGGGTCGGTACCCGCGCAGGACCCAACAGGAAAGCTGCAGCCCAGGGGGCCCCAAGCTCGGACCTACCAGCAACTTCTGAGCTCCAATGTCTGAGCATAAGAGCCGGACCTGGGTCTGTTGTGCTGCGCAGGCTGGCGTCCCCCAGGTCCCCTCATGGGGAGCACAGCCGAGGGACTCTTCCTCTCCCTGTGTTTCTCTGACCAGAAGAGAAAATGGGCTTCCCTGACCTCATGTCTAGCACCCCAACCAGCCACGCCTTCTGCCCGGGCGGTGTCCTGGGCCTCCCTGTGTGCTGTCTCCTCGCGGCTCCCGGCCTGGTGTGCATGGCGTCCTGACATTTACTCTCTGGCCGAGGGGCTCTCGGGAGCAGGTTTTTCCAGCCTTCTCTCCCTTTCGGCTTCCACCAGCTGCACACCAGCCGAGAAATGGCTGCCACGGCGCGCTGCCTGGTGGCCGAGCGGGAACCATGGCAACAGGCGGCGGAGGACCTTCCCGCCGACCCTTGGAGAGGGCAGCCTGTTTCTGGGACCGAGCCCGGTTACTCGCTGGTTCTGTATTTTGCTGTGAATTTCAGTTGGGGTGAGCTGGTGGTGAGGGTGTGGGGCCAGACTTCGGGGGCGGGGGCTGGGGGAGCGGCCTGCTCGCTTCCTCTGAAGGATGCGCCACTCCCAGCCCAGCAGTGCCCAGCGGATCTCTTCTTTGAGCAGAGCAGGGGAGGATGGGTGTTTTGGGGGAGACTGTTGGAGCAGGGACCCACTGGGGGCTCCCCCTCATGACATAACCTTTCTATTCTATTTCTAGTGTGGGGGGGTCCTTGGAGTCACCCCAGCAGAGGGACGTCTGACCTGGTGGGTCCTTCAAACCAGAGCAGAACGCACCACGCGTGAGTGTGTACATGCACACACAATCCAGTTGGGTGGCTTTTGGTGCAGACGACTCTGCCCCCTAGCGGCACGCTGTGGCCACACGCTGGGCTGAGGGCTGGAGGGTGGCAGCCGGCCGGTGACTCACTGGGATACCCGGCAGCCTGGATGCAGGTCAGGGCTCTCGGAGGCGAAGGAAGGCAGGAGACCTGGCCTACACCAGGCCCAAGGGGAAAACCGTCTGCAGGCCGAGGTGGGGCATGTGCATTGTCCCCTTGAGGCCCCCCCTTTTCCTTCCCAGCAGTCAACTCCTCACCCATCCTGGGGCGTCTATTCTCACATCTTTTAAATAAGCTGCCTGCGGTTGGCCGAATTTTAGCTCCCATGGCCTTTGCCCCATGTCAGGCCTGTGAATATGTCACGCCTTGTGGCCGAGGGGGCTTTGTAGGTGTGATGGAGGCTAAGAAGCAAAGGGCCTGGCCCCAAGGACAGGAATTCGCCTGGATTGTCGTCTGGGCCCATGCCCTCACCAGAGCCCTGCCAGCAGCACCTCAGCAGCTGAGGCCAGAGGGGAGGCAGAAACATCCAAGGATGAGGAGAGCTCCCCCGCCACCGGGAGGGGCGAAGGGCTGTGTGTCTAGGGAAGTGGGACCTCGGCTCTTCCACCTCAGGGAACGTGGTTCTGGGAACAGCCTGAAGGCGCTGGAAAGCCTCCAGATATGGTCCCCGTGAATTGACATCTTTTGTTTCTATTTTGAAATTTTGATGGGCCCTATGTCCTCTTCCGCTGGGCTCCCCTTGGGGTGATCGCCAGGGGCGTGCCCTTGAAACCTGCACTGTGGCCTCCACTCTGGGTAACCCCCTTTACTTTCTAGTTAGAGTTGCCCCAGGCAGTAGCAATTTCACAGTCCCCTCTGTTTTCATCATAAAAAAATAGAGCTTTTTGGAGATGCATTGTCGGTGCTGCACGCCCCCCCCCCCCCCATTTACAGGCACAAATCGAGCCACCAGCACCACTGCCTCTTTCCAGAACATGTTCGTCACCCCCTTTCCCTCCCCTCCGCTGCTCACAGCCTTGACTGTCCCTCCACCTGCCCTGGGCTCTACAGCTGCTGGAGCGGCTTAGCGCGGCCTTTGTCTTTGGTCTTCTCGACTTAGTAAAATGTTTCTGAAGTTCCCTTTTGGGCTAGACCCCATCTTGTTTACCCCTCATTGTCTGTGGGCACTTGGGCCATTTCTTTTTCTTGGCTCTCAGGGAAAAATCTACTATGCGGTTTCACGAGCGAGATTTTATGGGGCCCTAGGCCTTCGTTTCTCTCAGGTGTGGAGACCAGACAGGCGCTGCCGCCCGGTGTCTCCTGCAAACTTTTGAGGGACGCCTGACCGCTCTCCAGAGTGACCGTCCCCTTCCGCCTCCCTCACAGCCGGTGCGCAGGCTCTCGTTTCCCGCATCCTCGCCAGCACTTGTGACCATCTCTCTCTACTTCTGGCCGCCCGAGAGGGTGCAAAGCGGTGTCTCACTGTGGCTGTGACGTGCGTCTCGCTAGTGCCTGGGATGCGGAGTGTCTCCTCGGGCGCCCACGCCGCCGTGCGTACAGTCTTCCGGGACAGGCCTGCTCAGCTCCTGGCTTTGCCCTCGGATGAGGTCACTGCCGTGGTGCGGCTGGCTTGTGCGGCTCTCCTGACGGGCCCACTCAGGCCCCTCCCCTGCTGTGTGACTTGCATCTAGGCTCTCCCGGCCTGTGGGGCCTTGCCGCACAGAATGGTTGGGTTTGCAGGAAGTCCATTTTCTGATCTTTTCCGTTGTTGCTCTTGCCGCTCGCTACCCCGCCTGATCCAAGGTCATGAAGCTTTGCCAAGAGTGTTACGCCGTTAGCGCGGACAGGCGGCTTTTGGATTGATTTTGAGTTACGTGGCTGGAGGTAGCGGTTCAACGTCACTCTTTTGCAAGTGGGTCTCCAGTTGCCCCAGCACCATCTGTTGAAGAAACTCTCCCTTCTCCATTGAACACACTGTGGCTCCTTTATCGAGAACCAACTGACCAAAGCATGAGATTATTCCTGGACTCGATTCTAGCCCCTGCAACTAGAGGCCTGCCTGTGCATCAGCGCCTCGCCATCTTGATGCTGTACTTTTGTGCTCAGTTTTGAAATCAAGAAGAATGACGCTTCCAGCTTGAACTTTTTTGAAGACAGTCATAGCTCTTCTGGGTCACTGTGTTGCCATGCGACTTCCAAGCTCAGCCTGCCAATTTCTGCAAACAAGCAGCCTGGGCATTGCGAGGACGGCAGCGAGTGTGTAGACGCGTCCCGAACAGTGCTGCCGTCTTAACAACATTGTCTTTTGATCACACACATGGATGTCTGTTTATTTAGGTCCCCGAGTCCCTTGCTGGGTGTACGCGGGTGCTACAGCAGATGGCCCGGTGCTCCTGGCCCACGCCAAGCCGTCTGGGCACGGGTCCCCCTGCTCCCACCCCTGCTGATCTGAATGATGTGGCGCCCTATTTCAGAGGGAGAGGCTCATAAATCAGGCCTTGTCCAGTCACATCCTCCCTTTGGACTTGGAGCCTTAGAGACTGCGCAGGACAGCGGGCGCCCGGAAAAGTCTGGACTGAAGATACCCGAGTGGGGCCCCATCCACGCCCAGGAAGGGCTTGGCCTTCAGTCACCCTGACAAGGTCCAGTGCAACCCCAAGAGGGCTGGGATTAGAGCGGCGACCCACTTCAGAGGGGGAGGGCCTGGACAGCTTCACTTTCCAATTGAGCTTGGGCCGCTTGGGGTAACAGAGCAGGCCGCGCCAAGGACTGACAGCTGCGTGGAAGGCCCGCCACAGGCCGGCAGCCTCAAGGAGCCACACACTTCACATGGGACTTCTCCACCTGTATTCTCCCTGTGGCCTGGAATGAGCATTAGGCCTCCGCAGGCCCCTCTCCCTCTGCTGACAGGGGCCGTGAAGGGGCCTGTGCACTGGAAGCAGCACTTGTCTTCCCCACAGCTGCAGGTTCATCAGGAGATGTCAAGGGGAGTCTCCACCCCGTTCTATCTGTGCGTGAGTGTCCCGGGGCAAACGGAAGCGCAGGCCACAGAAACCTGTCCTCTCTCACCTCTGGAGGCCGGAGTCTGACGTCAAGGGAGGCAGGCTCCTGCTTACTCTGGAGGTCGCGGGCTCCCTCCTGCTTCTTCCAGCTTCTAGGGGCCCTGGGCGCCTCTGGGCTTGTGGCCACACCCCTCTGATCCTTGCCTCCAGCTTTACGTGGCCGATGGATTCAGGAGGGTACGTGTGACATGAGCTTGAGTCAAGACACCCGCATTACCCCCAGTGTGAGTGGTGGGCCTGGGTGTGCAGGGTCACAGAGTGGAGTTTTCCACCAGCACCCCAAGGTCTGTGTGTTCCCCCCTCTGCAGCAAGCCGGCGAGCACCCCAAGGGTCCCCGCAGCGTGCCCTTATGTGGCAGGCTGCAGAGGCCCCTCCCTGCATGCCTGGAGCACAGACAGAACCCCAGGGGCCACATCTCTGCAGATGGTGGCAGCAGTCCAGCCTCAGCCCTCAGCACACCTCCCGAGGAGCACCCCAGTCCCGCCCAAGCTCGGGGGACTCAGTGCTTGCTCCGTTTGGCTCTCACCTGAGAAAAAAATGTTTTAACCCAAAACTCTGATAAAGGAAGTAAATCCCAGGCAACAGATTAACCAAGAAGTGTGACCCCACCAGCATCCCCAGGCAGACACTGCCACTTTCTCTCTTGAGGCTGCACCGGCCGGCCAGGCCCATGGAGCGGGGACCTGGCGGCTGCTGGGGACTGGCGGGCCGAGAGGGGTGCGAGACACACTCCTGGGTCACAAAGGTGGCTCTGTCCTGAGCAGGGCTGGGGAGGGGGGGCCAGGGTTCCTGAGGGGAGACCCCGTCTGCTCTGTTTCTGTCCCGGGCCTGAGTCTGCTCCCTTGGCGCGTGGTCCGGGCGTGGCATCCGAGAGGGGGCTCTGGTTGGTGCAGAAGGGGGGGTGCTGTGGTCACTGTGTGAGCAGGACAGACCCCTACCCCAAATTCGGTTTAGCTGCAGAGACTGATGGGGCCACCCCCACCTCAAGAAGGTGGGAAACATTCCTTGCGCACACACCTGGGAGAACAGGGTTTGGAAGGGCCCCCAGGGCAGACCCTGCCATTCCGTGGTGTTTGGGGCCGGGCCAGGCGAGCGTTTCTGTGTGTGGTCCGCAAGCCCCTCCGGCACCAGGGAAGGGGGCACCCACATTTCTCCCAGCTTGCCTGATGTGGAGAGCACTGGACAGCGAGGATGAGGTGAACGAGCAGGGCGGGCAGGGCCACAGTGCTGCGACCTGGGCGCCGTCTGAATGGGCCTGGGGTGGGAGGGGGTGCGGGCTGTGTGGGTGGTGCTTGGGGAGGTGACTGGGTGGCCAGGGCAGAGTCTCGTGAACGAGGTGTTTGCCCCACGGAAGGGGGCCCACAGAGCTCCCGCGAGGACACAAAGCGAAGTTGGCATTTTGCATCTGGACGGCGGCGGCGTCCTGGGCTTGGCCTTGCGGCTGCCCGGGAGAACTAAACGTCTGTTGCTAAGCCTCCCAGTCTCTGGGACTTCGTTCAAGCAGTGGTGACGAGCTAAGATGGCGCCACGGGATGGCGCCTGCGGCCGTGGCGAGGAGGACACGCGGGAGCAAGGCCAGGGTGGGCAAGAGGCTGGACACAGCGGCTTCAGAGACCGGAGCTGGGAAGGAGGGGCGGGCTGAGGCCAGCAGGGAGCGTGGGGGCCAGGCAGGGGGCGTTGTTGGCCACTGGCCTGCACTTACTGGCGGAGGGGAGACTGGGAAGCAGGGGCCCCGGGGGAGCAAGGTGCTCAAGCAGTGAGGCAGCTCTGGCTGGGCACCCCCTCCTGGGTGAGGGCCACGGTGGGGAGACTGCACACTTTGGGCACGTACCCCTGCCTTTGGAGACACCGAGTCTTTCTTGGGGCCCATTTGGGGTCAGCCTTTCCTCTGCACCCCAGTGCCCCTGCCCCTCTCTGCACTGCCCTTTGACCTTCCATTTTGTGTGCCTGTGCCCCTGCTGCCTGCGTGTTCATTCACGTGCTACAGGGGGAGGGTGTGACTTCAAGGGTGTAGAGGCCCACAGCGAGGGCTAGGTGAGAGAACCTTCCTCCGCCTCCCCCTTCTGACCAGGGCCTCTGTGCTGGCAGATGACCGGGGAGAGGTTGGAGGAGGGAGGTGAGGGGATGCCATGTTGGGAGTGGCTGGGAGGGAGGGCCTGCCTGGCGTGGCCTGCGGGTGGAGGAGGAGGAGTGGCTCAGAGGTCGGCTGGCTCCACTCGGGCTGGTGAATTATTCATTCATCAACCACTGCGCCCAGGCTGCCTGCCAGGAGGGTGCCCTGTGACCCAGGGCTTTAAAAATTAATGTGCTCATTGAGTCGTTCCCTCGACTCACATTCACAAGCCCCTATTACTTGCTGAGCCCACACTCTCCACACCACAAAAAGCCCAGGGGAGAAGCAGGAGCTCAAGCTGTGCTGTTTAACCAGTAAACGCAGCGGGCGGGGAGGTGACAGGTGGGCCATCGGGCGGCCAGAGGGAAAAGGAGACCATTTGGGTGTGTGTGTGAGTCGGCCTGGGTGCCCGCCTGTGCACGTGGGAGGGGGCATGACGGGAACAGGTGCACGTGGTGGGCACAGGTGTGGGAGGCTGGCGGCAGCAGCCCAAGCCCCCAAGACACACCGTCCCTTTAGGCAGGTTTCAGCCTCAGGCTGGGTGCCACTCCCAGCCTGGCACCGACAGGGTGCTCAAGGCATGCCATGGGTTGGCAGCACAAGGGTCTGGGGGGGCCTGAGCCCCCTCCGCACACATGCACTTGTTGCACACGAGCGTTTACCCAGGGCACTTAGCCCAGGGCCACTCCCTGCCTTGGCAGAGGAACAGCAGAGAAGGCTGAGGGGCAGGAATTCCTTCGGGGGGCAGGGCGACTGCCAAGAGCCTGACCCGGGGACCTTGACCTCCAGGACGCTGCTCTGGGCAGAGCGGTGAGCGTTCAGGCTGGCAGCTGGCACGTTGACTCCTCAAGGAGGCGGGCCAGGCCAAGACCTCGGGCTTCCTCCTGACGTGAAGGGTCCTGGGTGGGCACGCAGGACAGGGCTCACTCGGCCTCGCATGCTAGGTGGTCCACCTGGAGGCTGCGTGGTGCGCCCAATGGCATCCCCCATCTCCCTCCCGAAAAATGTGTCCATCTCGTAATCCTCAGAACCCGTGACCCCGACCTTATTTGACAAAAGGGTCTTTACAGAAGTGATGACGTTGAGCTCCTCCTGGATTACCCAAGGGTGACCTAAATTCAACGACAGCCGTCCTTTTAAGAGGCCGAAGAGGAGAGACACACAGACAGGGCAGGAGGCCTTGTGAAGACGAGGCAGAGCCTGGAGGGGTGCAGGCGCCAACCTAGAAATATCTGGGACCAGCAAAAGCTGGAAGAAGCCAGGCAGGACCTTCCCAGAGAACCTGTGCAGGGAGCGTGGTCCTGCTCACACCTTGACGCCAGGTCCTTGGCGCAGTCTGTGGGTATTTGCTGCAGCAGTCCTAGGGACTAGCCCAGCTGCTATGGTCAGAGGACTGGGGGGGGGTGTAGGGCCAGTCTGGGCGGGTGGGAGTTGCAGATATTGGGGTGGAGGCCGGTGCCAGGCAGCCCCAGCAGAACCATGCGGGAGCAAGCGGTGGCGTTTTCCTCTCAAGGTTCCCAGAGTTCTCCAATCGCGGCCACTCTCCAGCAGGACCAGATGACGGGAGTGACCGTCTGTCACCAGCTTGAGAGTCCTTTAAGGCCCTGTGCACAATTCCCTGCCTGTGGGAGAACACAGGTGAAACTGGAATGGTATTGTCAGTTGGATACACAACAGTCACACGGCAAGCATTTATTAAGCTCCTACTGTGTGTCAGACTGGAAAGGCAAGCAGAAATCAGATCCCCAAGCGGTCCAGGGCGGCTGGGAAACAAAGAGCGGGCAGCACTTCCTCAGGCTCGTCCCTGGGCTGGGCACCCTGGCCAGCCTGTATTCGGGCTGTACCAACGCTGGCTCTGGGAACCGCAGACACCTGAGCAGAGCTCCCATAAGCACCCCTGGCCTCGGGCGTGGCGGCCGCTGCCCGCTCTCCAGGTCCTGAAGCACCTAACCCACACTCGTCACCAAACGGGAGCTACACGTTAGTGGGAGGGCAGGCTCCGGCGGCTCAGGCGGCTGGGGACGCCCGTGGCAGCCCCGTGGAGTAGCCCAGGCAGGGCTTAGGACGTGCTGCTCCCTAAGACAGGGCGAGCGGCCTGGGGAACCTAGCTGAAAGGGCGCCCCGAGCCTGACCCAAGATTGAGGTTCCCAGGGGCGGGGCGGGCCGCGTCGGGGGCGGGGCAGGAGGTTTCCGGGGGCGGGGCGGGCCGCCTCCCGGAACCCAGGTGCGGAGTGCCGCACGCCGGATGGCGTCCAGGGGCGCGGGGTTGGCTTTCGGGTGTGGGGCTGGCGGCCGTTGGCCTCTGCGGCTGCGCCTGCGCCTGCGCCTGCGCGCTCGGCCTGGGCTGGCTTCTGGCCGCCGCGCCGCGCGCTGTTGGAGGCGGGGCGGGGCGGCCGCCCGCTCCTCGAGACCCCGGGAGCCCGCAGCTGCGCGCCGGGGGAGCATCGCCTTCCTGTGGGGGGTCCCGGGGCTGCGGGGCGGCACCTCATGGAGGCCGCTGGCCTGGAGGGCTGCGGAGCAGGGGACGCGGCGCGGGGCGCCGAGGGGCGGCCGGTACCTGAGGCGAGGGTGCATTTCCGAGTGACACGGTTCATCATGGAGGCAGGTAACGGCGGCGGGGTGCGGGCAGCCGGGCCGCGGAGCTGAGGGAGCCCAGTGGGCCCGCGTTGAGGAGACCGGTTTTCTGGTGGCGGCGGCCGGGCCGGCAAGGCTGAGGGAAGGGGCCGCGCTGAATCAGCCCTGGGAGGCCCGGCTGGGGCTGCGGCCTCTGCCTGCCTTGCTGGGCATCGGGCTGGGGGGCAGGCGCGGCTTTGGCATTTCACGGTCGGGCGCGGACCCTAGGAGAGGACGTGCAGGGGGTCGGGCCGGGAGCACGGTAGCGTGGACGGCTCGACCCCTGGCCTCCCAGCGCCCAGCACCTTTGGGAGCCCCCTGGTTGGCCAGGTCCCCTGACACCGAGGAACCGGCGTTTTGATCCCCGCCGGGCCCCCACAAGAGCTGCACAAACACGGTGGGCCGTGCATAGTGTCTAGCTCAGCTGGCGGCACTTACTTCCCAGCCTTGCCCCCCTGCGTGCACCGGGAGAAGGCCAAGTCAAGGCCAGGCCACAGGCTGGGGACATAGTCGGGACTGTTAATCCCGCTGATTTGTGCATTTAATTTCCAAGAGGAGATGCCATGTGTGTAAGCCAGGGTGGCAGTGTCCCCTCAGCTCTTGTCACCTGTGCGCCTGGAGAGGGGTCCTCCGGGAGAGGGGTCCACGAAATCCAGGCAGTCAACTGCCCTTCGGGGCTCTGCTACGTGAAAAAAGTTGGGGAGCAATGTGAAAAAATGACTTCTCTGGGAATGAGGTCCCACGCAGGGGCGAGGTAACCGAAGTTTAAAACTTGAAGGGCTAAAAGCTCTTTAGGTATCACTTTGAAGCGCTTCTTTATAAAACATGCCACAGATGCGCGCGCCCTCTGCTCGAGCCTGAGCGCTGGGTCTTCCAAAGGTGTTCCCATTCTAGTTCCCAGAACCTGGGACTGTGGCCTCATGTTGCCGAACGGGTTTTGCAGACGAAATCACCGTGTTGTTCTGGGGGGCCTATCCCAGATTTTGCAGTGGGTCTCACTACTCACCTTATCCTTAAAGCAAGCGGCAGGAGAGGCAGGCAGAGAAAGCCACATGATGGTGAAAGCAGACGGAGCAGTTAGAAGATGCTGTGTTGACAGCTGTGAAGCTGGGAAGGGGCCACAAGCCAAAGGTGCTTCTCGAAGCTGGAAAGGGCCAGGAAGCAAACTCCCCAGAGTCTTCAGAGGAACCCAGAGCTTAGTGCCAAATTCTCATTTCCGACTTCTGACCACCAGGATTGTAAGGGAAAGTGAGTGTGTTGTTTTCAGCCACTTTGTGGTGGTTTGTCCCAGCAGCCCTAGGGAACACACACACCTTCTCAGGGAGAAGATGTTGAACACCATCTTAATAATTGATTTTTGGTCCATCTCTGCCTTCTTTTCTCAGTCTCTTGGATGTCATTCAGTCTGCTCTTGCTCACCCTGTCATTGTGGACTTGTTTTGCTTCTGTGGCAATGATTCCCTTGGAAGCTGGGCACAGTTGGGGAAGTTGGGCATGGGCTTTGGCCCCTAAATCATCCTGTGCCTGGGTTTTTGCCTTCCGACCTCTGTTCTTGTGCGGGTCTCCTCTGGTGCCCGTCTGTGGAGTGGCTGTGCTTCCCTCGCTCTGCCGCAGCAGCCCTGGCAGTCAGTCATCCTGCCTGCTTCCCTTGTCTTTTCTAACCTGTGGTCTGCGCAGCCAGTGCTGAGTGTAGTCTTGAGCTGTAATGTCTAGGACAGTGGTGTCGTCTGTCCGTTTGCTCACAGGCCTTTTGTTCCTCCTGTCATCTTGGCAGGACTTTGGTAGGTGAGGTGCGGGCCAGGGCTACCCCGAGTTAAGTGTTCACTGAAGCGGCAGTGGGCACACAGCATGCCGTCAGCCGAGACTGGTGCTAACTGTGCAGGCGCCTGAGCCCTGCTTCCCGTGCGTGCTGCAGAGCCGCCGCTTGGTTGTGGCCTGCAGGTTGGGTAGGCCCATTGAATCCACAGAGCCAGTGAATGGACTCTGCGTTCTGGCGCCCGCACCGGGCCCCAAGGGCTTGTTGATCCGTGGACGTGGAGTCCGAGCAGCCTGGCTCCAAACCCTGCAGGTGGGGGGCCCGGGGCACACCTGGCAGCTACTGCCAGAGGGGCCCGGAGCGCTCCATCTTGCCAGAGCAGGCCCGGCCCAGCTGCAGGGGGCGCAGCGTTGATGGGGCTCCGCCTGCTTTCTCCCCGCAGGCGTGAAGCTGGGAATGCGCTCCATCCCCATCGCCACCGCCTGCACCATTTACCATAAGTTTTTCTGCGAGACCGAGCTGGATGCCTACGACCCCTACTTGGTGGCCATGTCTTCCCTTTACTTGGCCGGCAAAGTGGAAGAGCAGCACCTGCGCACACGTGATATCATCAACGTGTCCAACAGGTAACAGCTTCTGGGCCTACGCATGTGGGGGGCCTCCTGGTGCCCACCTGAATGGGAGGACAAAGAAGGATCCCACTGGGCCCTGCCCTCCAGCAGCTGAGCTGAAAAGGAAGCTCCTGGGTGACCTTGAACTGGAGCCCGGAGTGCGTGTGGGAAGCGCAGGCCACGTGGGAGGGAAACTCGGGCAGGGCGAGCGGAAGTCTGTAAGGCCAGCTGGAGCGCAGAGAGAGCTGTGGAGGGGCGTCCCTTTGCCACCGGGACCCGGGGAGCATGGAGAAAGAAGGGCCCAAGCACATTCGCCTGGAACCTTAGCCAGGGTGTGTCAACCCGGGACGGCTGGAGGCAGAGCGCCCCAGAGAGGACCTCCTCCCAGCTGGGTTCTGTGAACCCCCCAGGCCAGCCTGCCACCCTGGGGTGGGCATGGAGCCAGCTGGGCAGTCTTATTTAGATGGTACGAGGAGCCACATCAGAGCTGCTAAGGTGCATCTCCCGCCCTGGAGTGGGCATGGGTGGGCCCCTGGGCTCAAGCAGCTGTGTTCCTGCTGGGGAAGGAGGCGGCAGTCCAGCTGGCCAGGCAGGCTGTGCCAAGGCCCCAGGGACCCAGGACAGAGTGACTGGGGGAAAGTTACTAACAAGTGACGCGTCACAGCCTTCCAGGAACTCCAGTCATTAGGAAAGCAAAGTATTTCGTGCTTTTTCTCTTTTAACACTTTGTGGTCCGCTCACATATTAGTATGTGCTTTTGTCACCAGTATCAGGTGGCCGCTCACGCATTAATACGTGTTCATCTAGTCTCCGGTTTTTCACGCCACGGTGGATTGATTTGGAACTATTAGGAGCTATTTCTTGGATCGTCCTCAGTCTAGAAGCTTTACACATTGTTTTGGTGCAAGTGTAAGGTGTTTTATGAGAGAGAGTACAGTTTTTTTTAATATCCAGTGGTTCAGGAGTTGTGTGTGTTTTATTGAATGCTTCTACCATTCATGCGGTGGCCCAGAAAATGGCCGGCCCCAAGGGCTGGGAAATTGAAAGGGCACCGGCACACGAAGTGTTAATAAACAGGTAACAGAAAAAGCAGTCACTGTCCCCCTAAGCATGCCAGGTTCACGGGGCACTGCTGAAGACTCAGCTGAAGATGAGCAGGAAGGAGGGAGGCTGGCTGGCTGGCGTCGCCGCCCCCCCCACTCCTGGCAGCGGGTGGCCTCAGGGGTGGGGTTTTGTGGGAGTCGAGAGAGGAGCCAGCAAGGGTGAGTCATTAGCAGAGAATTTCGATCACTCGTACGTGAGTCCCGCTTGCGTGTGTCTTCGTGATCGTGCGTAGGTGGGAGTGTTGTAGACATAGATGGTGTAAATAAGCACAGAAAGATCTGGAATGAAGGAAAGACAGTCCGGGAAGCATAAAGCTAAAGTCCGCACAGCACGTTAAGTACTTGCCTCTGGCCCAGAACAGGAGTCCTGGGCATGGCCGCCCCGGAGCGGGAGGTGGCCCCCAATGCGGCCGCTTGTGGCCGGAGGCCCGCCCCCACTGGCCTGGTAGGGCCTTCAGCTCCTCTGGTGCCACCACAAGCCTGTCTTTGCACTTGACATCTTGCTGCGTGACGTGGGGACAGCGCGCCAGGGATGAAACTCAAAGCCCGTTTCTTTCTTCCGCCGCCCCCTGCTTCGTCCCCGGCCCTAGGTGTGCGGGTCGAGTCCGTTCTGCAGACGGGCCTCCCACGCTGGTCTCTGGCAGGAGGGTTCGAGAGCTGGTGCTTGGGCTGCATCCCCTCCGCCGGCCTCCGTCAGCGTGCTATCTGTGCACACAGGTACTTCCGGCCGGGCAGCGAGCCCCTGGAGCTGGACTCGCGCTTCTGGGAGCTTCGGGACAGCATCGTGCAGTGCGAGTTGCTGGTGCTCAGGGTGCTGCGCTTCCAGGTGTCCTTCCAGCACCCACACAAGGTAACTGGAGGCACCCACGACCCTGGCCGCTTTGTTCCCGGGTGGAATCCTCGCCCGCGCTCGGGCACACAAGGAGGCCCGGTCTGTCCTGTGCACCACCCAGGCCCCCGGGGGCCGTTCCCCTGGCTGCGTCTGACCTTCCATGGCTGGGCTGCGGCCCCCGACACCCTGGCACATGCACCGACCCACCCGGTTGTGTGCTTGGCGGGCCCGGGGAACAGGGCCCGTGTGGTGACCTGCTGGGTCCCTGTCCCTGAGCGGCTGCTGTGCCCAGGTGCCGGCATCCAGCCCACGCTACAGCCACGCGTACGTGCCAGCAGGGCTGTTTCAGACAGTGGCAAAGAGGCGCCCGGAGCACCCTCGCATGGGGCACTTGGGGGGCCTGCAGAGAGAAGGGAGTCCCCTGCCAGAACGTTCTTTCTTTTCCATTGAAGTACTTCTGGAGGCAGTTGTAGGTCGGCGGGCAGTGGCAAGAGATCAGAGGCCCTGCGAGCCTGCCCAGCGCCCCCAGCTGGGACCATCCCGCGAGACTCACGAGCGCGTATGGGCGCCCCCCGCCGGCCCTGGGCGTTGCGTGCGCTCTGTACTGCGGCACGCCCGCGCGCGCCGCCACTGAGGTCGCGCTAAAACAGATTTTGTTACCGGCTCCCACTCACCCTCTAGACCGCCTCCCACCACCCTAGCCCCTGGCGCCCCTCCGGAGTCTTCCTTGGACAGCTGAGTCTGCGATGCCCGCCGCAGACTGGGCTGGGGTGGGGGCGGGGCCCCTGCTTGGCTGTGCCTTAGGGCAGATCAGACCCCCCGGGGGTCTCAGTGCTTGCCCTGAGCCCTGCGCCCTCCCTCCGCCGGCTTAGGAGGGGGGTCTCATGGTGGGTGACCCCCGGCCCAGCCCGGCTATGCCGGCATCTGCACATGCGCGCTGAGTGGGCCCCTGTTCCCTGCTGCATGAGGCTCAGGCCGAGCAGCTGGCTCCACGCCGAGCCGACAGGCCGCTGAGCTGGGTGCTCAGCGCTGCCCGCCGAGGTTCTTGGTGCTCGGTCACTGGTCTCCGGTCCTCCTGAGAGCGGGCTCTGCCCCCGCTAGCCCTGGCCTCAGGCAGTGTTCGCCCAGCACCACGCTGTTTCTGGGGCTGGTGCCTGAGTGGGGCAAAGGGAGGAGCAGCAGAGTGCTCTCCAGAGGCCGGCGGGGTGTCGGGGCGTTGTGGTCATCACAAGGAACCTGTTTCTGGAGCCATGGCTGGAGGAAGAGCGGGCAGGCCCAAGGGGCTGGGTGGAGGGGTTCTCGGGCCCTGAGGGGGCACGCTAAACCTCGTGGGAGGCGAGGGCAGGGCTTGGAGGCCAGTGGCGCCTCCTGGGACTTTTTCTCAGTAGCGTGATGATCGTGAGAGTGTCTGAGCGGGAGGCGACTCCGTCCAGTCTGTGTCGCCTGACATCGCGCCTCGCTGAGCCCCGCGCCCACGTGGGAGGCAGGTGGCGGGGCCCGGGGGCCGCAGGCTGACTGGTGTGTCTCCGCAGCACCTGCTCCACTACCTGATTTCCCTCAAGAACTGGCTGAATCGGCACAGTTGGCAGAGGACCCCCATCTCCGTCACGGCCTGGGCTCTGCTGCGCGACAGCTACCACGGGGGGCTGTGCCTGCGCTTCCGGGCTCAGCACATCGCCGCGGCCGTGCTCCACCTGGCCCTGCAGGTCTATGGCGTCGACGTGCCGGCCGAGGCTGAGGCTGAGAAGCAGTGGTGGCAGGTGAGGTGTCCCCCTTCCCTTCGCGAGGTGCGCGCACACCTGCTCTCTGGGCCCGGGGCGAGCTCTGTCCTGGGCGGCGGGGGCAGCGTGTCTGGCCCCCCTGCCGTGCCGGGAGCACCCTCCCATGGTCACATCCGCCAAAAACGCCAGCACTCGGGCGGATGTTGCAGGGACGGGTGGCGCCCCCAGTCGGCATGGACTGGGCATCCCCAGCGCGGCCCCTGGACAGGTGGCTGCGTGGGCACGTGGGTGGAGAGAAGGCGGCTGAGCAGACGGCAGGGTGGGGAGGTGGGCTGACGGACGGCGCGGGGGTGCAGGGGGGCCGGGAGGTCTGCGGTCCGGCTGCTCCTGTGCTGGGAACGCGGAGCCCGCTGCTTACTGCCCACACGCGACGCTCTCACGGCGCCGGCTCCGGGTCAGCGAGGCTCCTTGAGCGTCGCGCCCCCCTCCAGCCCACAGTGGCCAGAAATCGTGGAAAATGTGTGTCTGCTGCACACAGGGTGCTCCCTTAGGGCCCTCCCGGCCTGTTCCTCACTCCCCTCCCCTCCTACAGCTCTTGGCCACTGCGCCCTTCCCTTGGCTGACGCCCCCAGCCTGCTTGCACCCCGCCCCCGGGAGAGCGCAGTTCCTTCTGCTCCCTCCCAGAGGCTCCCCAGCCCGTACGGCAGAGCCCCAGCTCTGGTCTGCTCTCCGGCTGCCACCTCGCCAGCCTCATGTCCTCGAACAAAGTGCAGCTGGAGCCTCAGTCTTGGGCCGTGGCGGCCCCGTGGGGGAAAGGCGTCTGTGGGGACGGGGCTGCTCCGTGCTGCTGGCGTGTTTGGGTGACGTGCCCTCGCTGTGCGGAGACCGGGCGGTTGCGGAGGGACCTTGCTCTCGGCGTGCGTCTGGGGGCCCTGGCCGCAGCCCCTCAGCCACTGCGCTGTCGCCTGCTTCCTGTGGTGCTGCCACCGTTGCCTGTCTGCCTCGTGTGCATTTCCTCTCCGCTTGCTCCCAAGCGTCACCGGGCGCCCGCCAGCGCCGCCTCTGCTCCTCCTCACTCTCGGTCGTCGTGGGGGGGCGCTCTGGGGCAGCCCCACCGCAGGCCTGTTTTCTGGCACCGCCCACTTAGCCGATAGGTGTGCACACTGGCAGATACTGCCGCTTTGGGGTGCCCTGCTCACATCCACCCAGCACTTCACCTTCTCTGGATGGCTCTGGGAGCTTCTGGATTCTGGGTACCCGCTGGGCTGGCAGAGCTGCTGCGGGCTTCCGTCGTGGTGGTGGAGCACACAGCACCACGCCGGCCTGCGTCCCGGGTGCCAGCGGGCGGCTCAGGGGCGCAGTCCCTGCTCCCGGCTGTGCTGCGCCCCCAGCCTCGCCGAGGCCTCTTCCCCAGCCGCCTCTGTCCCCGTGGACACCGAGTCGCACGCGTGTTCGCCCGCTG
>PVIJ01010787.1:0-58259 GCA_004024925.1 Scalopus aquaticus | reverse complement strand
CCCCCCGCACTGATTGTCTCTCTCCCACCCGGCCTCCCTATAGTCCTGTTATAAGTGAAACCATTCGATATTTTTCTCTTTCTTTCTGGTTTATTTCACTGAGTATGATCCCCTCTAATTCCATCCATGTCGCTGCAAATTGCGTGTGTTTATCTTCTTTCCATGCTGAATAGTATTCCATTGTGTATATGTACCACATCTTCTGGATCCAATCATACATTTTGGGACATCTGGTCTGATCTGCCTGTTCTGCTCCCCGCTCTGGCTCTGGTGAACCTTCTCGCCACCCCATGCCTCTGGCCTGTCCCCCAGCTTGTATGTATAAATAAAAAATAAATCTTTAAAAAATATATATATTCTTTAATTCCGCCTGCGTGCTGCCGCCCTCAGTCCTCCTGACGCTTGCTTCAGACTGCGTGAGCCCTCAATGCACCGGTGGCATACACCTCAACAGGATCCTGAAGGCACCTCAGGGTTGGCTGCAGACCGGAAGCCCCAGCACCCTGGGCTTCTGCGCTCTGCAGCTGTCGTCTCTGTCCGCCTCTGCTCACACTGGCCCAGCACCTCTGGGCCTCCCCTGTGGCTACTGCCCAGACTCCCCTGCCAGTTCCGTGACCCTCCTCCCTGTGCACAAGCCCCTCGACACTGTGCGTTCTCAGCAGCAACCGCTTGTGGTCGGGTCCCCAGTCCTGCGCCACACCGAACCCTCCAACCACGCGACCTGTGACATCTTCATCCGAGACTTTGCAAAGAAGCAGAGAGATTCATGAATGTGTCCCAGACAGAGTCAGCCTGATGTGACAGCCTGTGACATCCAGGGCACAGGAACCCAGCCCTTAAAAATATGCTTCGTGGAGAACATAAGAAATCTCTGAAAATCCAATCAGGCCACTCTCTGTAAAAACGATCTTCAGGGGCCTCCCTGATGGCACAGCGGTTAAGCTGTGAAGATATCAGCAGCAGAGACTCGAGTTCAAAGCCCAGATGGGGAGATTCCCACATGGCGCAGCAGTCCTCTCCTGCCTCGCCCGCTGCTCCCCTCAGCAGTGTATTTCTCATCTGCCTGTTCTGCTCCCCACGCTGTCTCTGGTGAACCCTTTCCCCGTCCCACACCTTTGGCTTATACCCCAGCTTGTACACATAAATAAATAAATCTTTAAACTAAAAAAACAAAAAAAAACGATCTTGGGGACAAACTGTCTATTGCGGCGCAGTTCCTTGGGTGTCTTGAGCCAGCCAGTGAGCACCGCGAGTGCAGAACTCTTGGGTCCATTCTCTGTGCTCAGCAGCCCCAGCTGACCTCAGGGCAGGTACCTGCTTCTCCATGCTCAGGTGTCACTGCACTTCGGGTGTCACTGCACTTGAGCGCACGTATGCATCAAGCCCCAGGTAACTGTCACCCGGAAACCTACCCCCAGAGATTCTTCCACTCAGATGGGCAGAGGTTATGAATGGCTTATCGTCTCCCCGACTTCCTCCATTTTCCTGGGACTCTCCTCCATCAACTGTGGTAACTGACTTACTCACGCTTCCTCTGCTGACTGCCCCCCTTTCTTGGCATCACTGGTGCACCCCCGTGGTCACTCTGACACCTCCCAAATAAGCCATGTGGACTTAAATCCTCTTCTCAGACTCTGCTCTATGAGAACCAAAACCAAGGTACTGTGGCCCCAGAACCGAGGACATTCATGTTCCTCCTCTTGGTTGTTTTTTTTTTTATTTTTAACCTAAGATCAATATACCTTGTAAAAATAGTTCATGTTTTTGTTCAGCTTGAAAAAAAAATAACATCATTGTTTCATTAAAAATGCCCTGTCTGGGCCTCCCTGGTGGTGCAATGGGTTACGTCTCAGCACTATGAAGCTATCCAGAGCCACTGCAGCACGAGTTCAATCCCCAACCAGGGAGCTTCCCACATGGCACAGCAGACGTCTCCTGCCTCGCCTGTTGCTCCCATCAGCAGCGTACTTCAGTTGATCTGCCTGTTCTGCCCCCCACTCTGTGTCTGGTGAATCCTCCCACCACCCTACACCTCTGGCTTACACCCCAGCTTGTGTGCATAAATAAAAAAAAAAATCTTCAAAAAAAAATGCCCTATCTATAGCACAATTGTGTGTGTTCTTGTTTACATCAGAACAGCTTCTCTCATGTGTTTTCTAAGCTGAGGTAGATGAGTTGAGAGACTCCATGCACATATAAAGGAAGTAATGACTCTTCGACCAGTCCCCATAGGGCTCATGGATATCCATTACCGAACACTGAGGGACCCCGTTTCTCAGCCCTGCTCCAGCAAAAACTGCAACCAGTGCCAAATCAGATACTCTCCAGTGGACTTGCCTTTTTCCCCTGTAAGTGAAGGGGATGGGCTTACGAAATGAATCTCATCAGCTTTTAGGAAAGTGATCCATGCTTCAACAGGCGAAGCTTCAAAATAGTAGCACTGACTGGAAGGATTAGCAAGGAAAACCAAGCCTGCTGTGTTTGGCTCCACCAACAGCAGCTGAGCCTGGGCTGGCAAGGAACCTGCATGCACAATGTGGCCGATTTAGTCTTGGAAGGGCACAGAGTAGCTGACTGTTCAAGATTTGATTTGTTTCAGAAACCATTGAGGGCTCCACGTTTATGTAAAGATAGATGTTTAAAAGAGTGACGTTGCTCTGTGAGAGCATCTGCACCGACCCTGCGCCTGTGATGCTTTGGGAAAGATTTATCACACCTTGTGATAACTGAAGCTGGTGTCCCCTCTCCCTGAATATTTGCAACCAATTGTGTCTGCTGAGCTCTCTCTGAATAAAATTTGGTTGGCTTTTTCATTCTGGCATGACGTGCCACTGAAATGAAAATATAATGTTTCCATTAATGTTTCCATAAATATAAATCATTTATGGCAGTGACACCTGTATCTGTACATTATAAAGTATGACCCACCAAAAAGCTAGAGCAACAGTCGCCTTCCCCAAAAGAAAACTGCTACAAATTATGAAGAGAAACTGACAAATCTGTAATCCTATGGAAGATTTTACATACTTCTCTGAGAAATTAATAGACATACCAACATAAACTATGTAGACTATAAGTGTGTTAGGCAATGAAATTTAAGAGCTTGATCTAATGTTATAAACTATGATAAATATCACATACCCAAGGAAGAAGAAAACAACTCTTCAAGTATACATTATAGATTTATTTTTTAAAAAATCACCACAATATGGAAGCAACTCAATACCTATTCAAATGGGGTACTTTATATTGCCCTCAAGTATGTATTAAAATCAAAAATTATGTCAATGAACTAATTGTTCAATTAGCAATAAAAGCCTGAAAAAGAGAAACAAAATAAATCTAAATATAGGATGTAAGTAGTAAAGAGCACAAACTGATGAAACTGGAAACAAACATAGAGATAAACAAAAAACTGAAGTTAATGCCTTTAAAAAAAACCCTAAGACAAAGACTCTGCCTGGCTCCTCTAGACAAAGAGAAAAAAATGTAGTAATTAATATTAGTAATACAAAAATGGATTCCATAAATATCTTTTAAATCACAATAAGATGCTGTGAATAATTTTCTTCCAAAAATTTGAAAAATTAGAAGGCACAATTCTCTAAAATTATATGTAAAGTTACACACATTTAAATTAAATTTAAATATTAATTCAAATTTTATTCAAGAAATAGAAAACCCAAGTAAACATATAACCATTACAGAAACTGTTCTAGAAAACAAGTTTCATACCCAAAAGACACCAGGCCCCTGTCATTCTACAGAGAAAGACAATACAAAAACAATTATAGCCCAATCACATTTATAAATATATGCAAATATCTCAAATAAAACATTAGCAAATTCAGTCTGGCGAGATGGCGGCAGTGAAGATGCTGTACTCATCTCTCCATATACTCACAAGTAAACGGCAGCAGAACAAAGTCTGCCCCAAAAGCAATAATAATAATAATAATCCCCGAAAGATATATGCACAACTAAAGTACACATCGGGAGCAATAAGCCAATGGAAAGGGATAGGAAAAACTTTAATTGAACTGGGTTTACAGTGATATTGGAGCATTTCAGGTCACAACAGGGAGAGGTAACTGCTGTGTGGAAAACTCCTACAATTGTTGACTGAGTCACACGCACCCATATCAGGGCTCTAGAGACCTGGCACTGTGGTAGATAAGGGGGTGCATGAAGTTGTCATCCAGGACAGGAGAACTATAGGAACAGGGGTGCAGAGTGCTGGTAACTTACTTGAGCCTGACTGCCTGATGTAGAAGAGCTGGAACCTGAAACAGTCAGGAGAACCAGGTCGGATAACCTGTGTCTCCTTGTGGAAGAGGCTATTATTTGCAGCCCAAAGTTGGATATTTAAAACACCTGTCATTCCCCCCACAGGGCTAAAACTGTCATAATCAGTATTTTCACCAGAGTTTAAATAATTATGAACAAGAGTAAACACCTCAGGAGTAGGCTCTGTACTATAAAAGAGAGCAATTCCCAACTTGTGAACCTATTTCAACTACACCCCATGCCCACCACTGTGTTCAATGCTCAAACATAGCCTAAAAATAGAAGTTGACATGAGGCTATATGAGACACTTAGACCTACGAGCTAGCCTAGAAGAAAGGATCACCAGGGATCCCCATCACACATTAGAAAGATTGACTCTCAGCTACTCCCTGGAGGTAACCCTTTGATGTCCTATTGCCCCCATCCCTTTCTCACTACTATCCTTGCCAGTACCATTTCTCCAATCACTTCAACAGGTATAAAGGCAACAGTCTGAAAGTCTGATAGTCTGAAAGTCTGTCACTATTACTATACATAAAAACTGGAATGAACGTAACGTGAAAAACAAAGGGAAAGAACATACCACAAATACTGAAGGGAAGAAAGCTCAAATAGTCTAACATTATACCTAAGGAATTAGAAAAAGAAAAAACAAAGCCAAAAACCAGCAGAAGAAAGAAAATAGTAAAAATTAGAGTAGACAAAAATGAAATAGAAATCAAAAAGACAATTCAAAAGATTAATGAAACCAAAAGTTGGTCTTTTGAAAAAAGGGGGCAAAAAACTTTAAGAAATAGACTCAGAAATGAAAGAGAAGTTACTATAGACACCATGGAAATGCAGAAGATTTTAAGTGGCTCTGATAAATGTCTTTATGCCCACAAATTGAGCAACCTAGATAAAATGGAGCAATTCTTAGATATCTACTACCCTCCAAGACTTAACCAGGAAGAAAACCTGAACAGAATAATCACAAGCAAGTGAATTGAAACAATAATCAAGTTTCCCAAAAATCAAAGCCCAGACTCATATGGCTTCACTAGTGAGTTCTTTCAAAACCTCAAAGATGAACTAACATCGATGCTTCTCAAACTCTTCCAAAAATTGAGAAAGAGGAAATGTTACCAAACATATTTTATGAGGCCAGCTTCACTCTGATACCAAAACCTGACAAAGACACCACCAGAAAAAAAGAGAATTATATACCAATATCCCTGGAGAAATTACATGCAAAATTCCTGAACAAAATCTTAGCAAACCAAATTCCACAACACCTCAAAGGGATCACACATCATGACCAAATGGCTTTTGTTCCAGGCACTCAAGGATTATTCAAAATATGCCAATCAATCAACGTAATTCATCATATCGACAAAAAGAAAGATAAAAATCATATGATTTTATCAATAGATGCAGCAAAAGTATTTGAAAATATTCCACATCCATTTATGATAAACATTTTACTTAAAATGGGAAGAGAAGGAACATCCCTCAACATAATAAAGACCATATTTGCCATATATGGTGAAAACTGAGAATTGTTCTAAGATCAGCTACATGACAAGGATATCCACTGTCTCTATTGCTATTCAACATAGTATTGGAATCCTAATTAGAGCAAGGGAAAAAAATGAAAGGAATCCAAATTCTGAAAGAAGTAGCAAAACTATCACTATTTGCAGGTGACATGATAATACACATATAAAACCCTAGAAACTCTACCAAAAAGAAATTTGAAATAATATATTAATTCAGTCAAGTGGCAAGGTACAAAATCAATTTACAAAAATCAGTTGCATTTTGATATGCAAATGAGTTAGAAGAAAGGAAATAGGATATAGAAGGAATAGGATTGGTTAATCCTATTCACAATTACAAGAATTAATACCTAGCAGTAAATTTGACAAAAGAGGTGAAATACCTGTACCATGAAAACTCTAAGATACTGCTAAAAGAAATAGAAGGCATAAAAAGATGGAACAATATTCCCTGCTTACGGACTGGAAGAAACAACATTGTTAAAATGACCATTCTACCTAAAGCAATATGTAGATGTAGATTCAATGTAATCCCTATTAAGTCTCCATTGGCATTTTTCAAGAAATAAATTTTACACTACTGAAATCCACACAGAACCACAAGGGACCCCAAAAAGCCAAACAATATGACCAATAAAAAAAAAAAAAGCAGTATCACACTCCCAGACTTTAATTATACTATAAAACAGTTTGGTGCTGGAACAAAAAGAGGCACACAGAAAAAAGAATAGATCTGAGAGTCCAGAAATAAACCCACATGTCTATGGATATTTAATCTACAACAAAAGCAGCCAAGATTGTACACTGGAGAAAGGAGAGTCTCTTCACAAATGGTACTGGGAAAACTGGATCCACATGCAAAAGAATGAAACTAGAGCATTTTGTTACACCATGCACAAAAATTGACTCAAGGTGGATTAAAGACTTGGATTTAAGTATCAAAACTATAAAACAATATGAAGAAAAGATAGGCTAAACACTCTACAACATTGACTTCAGAGATGTCTTTGAGGATTTATTTCCAATGTCAAGAAAAGTAAAAAATATATATCTATAAATGAATGGGATTATATCAAACTAAAAAACTTCTGCACAGTGAAAAAAAAAACTATCATTAAAACAAAAAGACACCCTGCTGAATGGGAGGAAATGCCTGCACATCATACATTTAGCAAAGTGTTGAAATCCAAAACACATAAAGAACTCATGCAACACAACAAAAAGAATAAAAGAATCAATTCAAAAAATGGATAGAAAAGTTAAACACTTCTCTGAAGAAGATATAATGATAGCCAATAGGCACATGATAAAACATTCAGCATCACTTATTATCAGGGAAATGCAAATCAAAACCACAATGAGGTACCATCTCACACCATGAGACTGGCCCATATCAAAAAGACCAAAAACGAGTTTTGGTGAGGAGGAGAAATAAGAACCCTTCCATCGTGTTGGTGGGAATGTAGACTGTTCCAGCCCCTATGAAAACAGTACAGAGGTTTCTAAAAACATTAAAAATAGATCTACCATATGACCCAACAATTCCACTCCTAGATATCTACCTGATGAGTGCAAAAACAATAATTTGAAGATATATAGGCACTCCTAGGTACACTGCAGCACGATGTACAATAGCCAATTTATGAAAACAAGCCCATCAACAGACCAGTGGTTTAAGAAGATGCGGCATCGATACACAATGGAATGCTACTCAGTGATAAAAATGATGAACTCTTGACATTTCCGACAGCCAGGATGGAGCTGGAGAGGGTAATGTTAAGCAAAATAAGTCAGAAGGAGAAAGACAAATACAGTATGGTTTCACTTATGTGTGGAATATAGAGACAAACAAAACAAAGGGTCAAACAAAACAAAACCAATAAAAAACCCTTGACATTTGACTGCAAAACTGAGGCAACCAGAAGGGGAGAGTGAAGGGTAGGAGCAGGGGAAAGAGCAGACCCAATGGAGAAGGGTGGAGCATTACTGGGGCTTTGGAAGTGGGCATGGTATGAAAATATACCTTTGTACAGGTGGCCGTACAACCCTAAAACAAATACAATAATGTAAACCAATGCCAAACACCTGTGGTGTTTTTCCTATAGCATTTGATTTATATTTTTAATGCTGAACTTTCTATAATCCACATTATTTGAGGATTCTGTTACATATCTTTACCCCTCCCACATCACTGGAGAGGAAAAAGAGAAAAGAGCAAATCAGAAATTGAAGTGTCATTTAGTGAGCAGTGATATCCTCATTGCTATTTCCTCTAGAAATGTTTGATTCCATCATCTCTTTAATTAGAACCAATATTTCACTCAATATTCCTTCTCAGGGCTAGATGTAGCTGGAAAGGAACAAAGAAAGAGAAAGAGAATGGGCAAGATGGAGGTAAGACCCCTTTGCTTTTCAACCATCTTAGAAAAAAAATTTCCAGAAAGTTCAATGATGCCAAGTTTAGAAACCACGTAGTCATTAGCATGGTGGATCAACATTAATCACAGACTGGTCCGTTTGGGGTTGCTTTCATATCTTCAAAATCTCAATGTCCCTGTCCTATGTAGAACAATAAAAAATACACCCAAAGAATATTCTTTCAAGTGCCTTACCACCACAACTAAATTAAGTTTATTCTTACTATTAATTATGGTTACTACTGGCATGATCTGTATGTTTTCCTGTGCGTTGTCCAATCCCACATCTAGATATCACCGCCAGTGCTGTGTTTTGCCTGGGAAACAGATGTCCACTTGTTGATGTTAGCAGGCGCAGACACTAAAGGCAGCAGCCCCCAGAACTAAACAGAGCTGAATGTGCTGGGGAACAGGTGAGTGGATCAAAGGCAGGTGAGCAGATTTGCATCCCCAGGAGGATTAGAAAGCACAGGCTTGCCAGCTCGCTGAGGAAGCAATTTTATGAAAGCACCTACTCCAGGGATGCCTAAGAAATGCCATCTGGGTGTAAAAAGAAATGTGAAGAGTGAGTTAAAGAGCAAGACCAGACCATAACAAAGAACAAAGAAACCAAGCCATGTCAGTGATCACTGAGATAGAGAGAGCACTGAGATAGTCCTCAGAAGGAATAGAGCAAAGACATCAGGAAATGCACCTAGACCATATCAGACTTGCCAAATACCCAGTGGTGTTTTTCCTCTAGTATTTGATTTCTATTTTTAGTGCTGAATTTTCTACAATCCATATTACATGAGGTTTCTGGTACATGTCTCGTCCCCTCCCTCTAAGGAGTATACTCTTCAAAGACAGCCAACCTCTCACTCATCTGGCCTCTCCACGTACAGCACAATATCTCCAATGCAGTGCAGTGAGTTTTCATTTTAAAACAAAATGGTGGTTCACAGGTCGTGGAGGTCGCTCAACCTAAAGATGGCAGCCTCTGCAGTGAGGGGCACCAGGGCGCTGCATGCTGGTATGGGCGGCACGTTGATTTTGTCAGAAAAATTCCTTGGACTGCTACCTGGAGCTAGTGGAGACACACATAGTGCAGCTTAGCCATATATGAAAATGCACTCTGCATTGTGACACAGAGAATGGCTCTCACAGAGATATCGGACGGGTTCAATATTCTTCAGAAGAGCTTCATAATGCACTGCAACAGGCAAATCATGCTCCTGGTGGAGTAAAGCTCCATGTTCAAAGACCAAAAGTGTTTATTTTCCCTCCCACCCCCAAAAGTTGTGTGAGGGGATCAAACATCTGATGAAAAGTAAGATTTTGAGACTATTAAATGCCTATTAAATAAACAAAAAAAATAAAAATGATAAATTTAATTAAGGACCAAAAGAAAATATATTTTAAAACTCAATGTTGTAATGAGTCTGGATATAATAAAATGGCGGCTGGCAGCAAACAGAGGGGGCAAGGCCAGAAGGGCGAGTGGCCTTGAAGGCCCAGCAACCCCCATCCAGCAGCCTTGAGCACAAGCACACGCCTTCCGTAGAGGTCTGCTCCCCGCCTTTCAGGGTTCAATGCCCAAGGATAATTATTAGCTTTTAAGAGTTAGTGCCTATGTCCTTACTATGAAGGAAAATGTGTATTCTAGGTAGCGGCTATAACAATGACAGTGCTGAGACTGACTAGGCAGAGAGGACCTGGAACTTGGGGTGTCCGTTTCATGTCCATAGTAACCTAATGTCAAGATTTAGAGGAGGTCAGCAGGTGGTGGAATGCCCAGAAACCCTCAACTCTCTACTGAGGGGTGCACAGTCAGCCTGGAGCCATGGCAGACATTTAGGTCAAGGGAGGCAATCTCTGGGAAGGGGAGAGCTTGGGAATGTATGCAGATGTTGCCAATGCGGCTGGTATTGTGAAAAGTTGACATCTGTGAAACTACTTTAAAATGGAGCTGGGGAGCCATTACAGAGAAATCAAATTGCTTGTCTTATTTTAATTAAGTCAAAGACCTTTGAATAAAAACAACTGTTTTAAAAAACCATCAGGAAAAAAAGCAATTGTGTGAGAACTGATGGTTATGGACCTTTAGCCAGAGCATAGAATCAATTCCCTTTTCTAGAAAATCATCAGCTAATCATGTACAACCAAGGTTGGTTTAAGCTTAGTAACACTAATTAACTTTTTTCTCTAACTACTCACCTCATTTTTCCTCCCATAAACCCATAAACCTTCTGACTTGTCCTTCCTTGGGCACATTCTAGATTTTCTACCTGAATCTATTTACCCAGATTTGCAATTCTTTGATCTTAAATAAAATGTAATTTTTCTTTTTTATTGCCTCGTGGATTTTGAGGTTGATGGTATAAAGGTGTTTTTTGTTTTTAATGTGGGAAAATGAGCGCTCTCGTGCATGGGCACTGATGTAACGGGGCAACACCGCCTGGAACCCACGCTGCCATGGCGACGGGCTCCCAGAGACACGTTCCCCAGCATCTGTGAAGCCCAAGAAAGCCAAACCAGGGCCTGCAGCTGAGAGAAAACACCCAGTGGCTTCAGGTGACATCAGAGAGTGACAGGGCATGAATTATGACAGACTGTTATAACAAACACCCACCAGTTTGGGGGGCTTGGCCCAAAAAAGTATCCATTTTGCCGTGTGGGTCAGCAGAGAAAAGGCCTGTGGCAGGTCAACTCATAGTTATCCAGGAACACAGGGCCCTCGTTCTTTCCATCTGTGTCTCCATCTCTTCTCAGATTCCCCCACTTGGTTCTTCATACCTGCTTAGTAGAAGAGGAAAAAAGGGACTCCAGAAGGTCATATTTGGCAAGATCACATTTTTAGAGCATAGGACAATCTGACCTTCCTTTGCCCACTTTGTTAGACTTGGTGAAAGACCAAGGGCAGAAAGGAAGTAAGATTGGGTAAACACACAGCAGCAGGCAAGTCAAAACAGCAGCCCTGGAGAGCAAACATGACCAGAGTACAGGAGAGAGCTGAAACCCTTGGGGGGCGGGGGGAGCGGGGGCGGGGTGAAGCCCCACAGAGCAGGAAAAAGTCAAAGAACAGGAAGCAGGAGGCCTTTGATGGCCTGGTGGCCCGCAGTCACAACATGTTGGGTCACAGACAAGGATCTACATGCACAAGACTGGACAGGTCAGTGCTATAAAAAGCACTGGAAAAACAGGGGGTAGCATGTCTTTTAAGGACCCAGGGAGGATGTGATAAAAATCAGTAGAGAACAACAACAAAGACGAAGAGCACAACCCCATTGGTAGAAGCACCCGTGTTGTGTGTGTCTGAGGTTGGGAGTTACTCAGGCAAGACACAGCCACTGAGAATGGTGAGAAGCTGACGCTCCGTAGAGCCAGGGAGGCAGAGAAGAGAGGGTGCAATGAAACTCTCAGCCAGGGCCTCCCTGGTGGCACAATGGTTAAACACTGCGCTGTGGAGCTGTCAGCAGCAGCGATTCAAGTTCGACACCCGGTCAGGGAGATTCCCACATGGTGCGGCAGACCTCTCCTGCCTCGCCCGCTGCTCCCCTCAGCAGTGTATTTCTGATCTGCCTGTTCTGCTCCCCGCTCTGTCTCTGGTGAACCTTCTCACCGCCCCACGCCTCTAGCCTGTACCCCAGCTTGTATGCATAAATAAATAAAAATCTTAAAAAAAAAAACTCTCAGCCAATTCTACAATTTAACATTTGTGAGCAAGAGCAAGAGACTGGGAGGCAGCACAGAAAGATCCGCACAGATCTGGGTTCCACGCATCCAGTTTCAGTGGGGCCGTGAGGGGTTGGTCCTGGGGGCTCAGGTACCCGCCAGCACTCTGTGAGGGTTTCCGTGCAATAGTCCGTATATGTTTGTGGTACCTTCCGGTCCATAGATTCCAATTGTGTCTTTGTATTTCTTTTTTTTTTTAAGATTTATTTACTTATGCATACAATCTGGGGTGCAGGTAAGAGGTGTGGGGTGGTGAGAGGGTTCACCAGAGACAGAGTGGGGAGAAGAACAGGCAGATTGACTGCTGAGGGAAGCAGCGGCAGAGGCAGGAGAGGTCTGCTGCGCCATGTGGGTCAGCTCCCTGGCCGGGGATCGAACTCATGCTGCAGTGGTTGCGGATAGCTTCATAGTGCTGAGATTCAACCCCTTGTGCCACCAGGAAGGCCCTGTGTCTTTGTATTTCTTAATGGTTCCATGAATGCCTGGAAAGGAGCAGGAACTATGCTTTAAATGAGTAATCTGAAGGAAGTTATAAAATATTGCAACATCTATGTCCATTTGAGGAGAAACCTCAAATGGAAATGGATACATCATCCCTTTCTTGGAAAGTCAGTTGATCCAAACCACCTCAGATGGAAATAATTTCTCAGGATATGTCTATGGAATATTTTCTGACTTCAGCATCTCAAAAGTCCCAGGTAATTTAAGGGCAATTCACCAGTCTTCCCTCTGATTTTCATCCAAATCTCAAAGCTTGTCTCATCCAATGTCTAAAAAAGAGCTTCTCCAAAATCCATGTCAGAAGTTTCCATGTGAGTAACATTGGCCAAATCAAGACAAAGTTTTTGAAACTTTGGGAAGAAATAGGGTTATTAATTATAGTAAAATTTATTTCTCTGCCACCCATACTGGACATGCCCTTAGGGGTGTGTAGGAGTAAGGATCAGCCTGAACCACCAGTTTCTGTCCCTTTAAGGGGTGTAAAGTGTCCCTCTCTATGGTCAGCACCTACGTGTCTAGTTTTGCGTGTGCCCATTCTCCTCACAGGCATTTCTTCTTGTCTCCCTCCAGGCTCTCATAGTGCCGCAAAATGAGATCCCAAAAGTTGTCAGAATAAACGCCCACTTTCATTCATTCCCAAACTGCAGAATTCACATAAGCTAAACAACACACAATAAAAAACACATATCCGTGTGATTCTCAACTGAGAGCAATTTTATCCTCCAGGGAATATTTGGAAATATTTGGAGGCACTTTTAATTTTTATTATTGGGGGCATGCAACTGGCATTTAGAGGATAAAAATGATACAGCTAAAAATAATCCTACAGTGTGCATGTCTTAGCTGAGGTTGCATTAAAAAAAACATAGTCTAGGTGGCTTAACCAACAAAAAAATATTTTCTCACAATTCTGGAGGCTGCAAAGTCCAAGCTCAGCGATCAGCAGAGTTTGGTTTCTAGTGAGTCCTCTTGCAGGCTCATAGATGGCCACCTTTGTACTCTGTCCTCACATGGTGGAGAGAAAGAAAAGCACAATCTCTTCCCAAGTCTTCTAATAAAGGCACTAATGCCTCTGTGATGGCCTTCTGCCCTTGACTTCATCTAACCCTCATTACCTCCCAAGTGCCCCATTTCCAAATACTATCACACTGAGAATTAGGACTAGCGCATATCAACTGGTGAGACACAAGCATCCAGTCCACAACAGCACACAACAAAGAAATACCTAGCCCAAAATAGTAACAGCACTGAGGTTCAGAATCATAGTGCGCCTCCAAAGTGCATCTCTTCTGAGGCCTACAAACTGCCCTACGAGAGTCACTCCTCCTTAAAACCGAGTCTGCTCACGCAGCCCCTCATCCATTGAACCATCTCTTAGAGAAAACTAATCTTACTCTTATTTAGCACGGAAACCATGGAATGTGATAAATCTATCCAGTGAGGATGCCCTCCAGGAGAGCTCCTTCGTCAGATTTTAGAGCGGAAAAACTGCCGCTGTGTAAATTTATACTCGCATAGTTGGAGATTTCTCATGGGTAACTTCTACCACCCTTAGAGAAACAGGGGACACTAGGTTCTCCTGGATATATTTTTGTCTCTGACTCTCTTGTGAGAAGCATGGTTGCGAGGCTACGACATACAGGAGGCAGATCAGTGCGTGCAGGGGGGTAGGCAGAGCATGTGAGGGCCTTTGTGTGTCACCTAAAGCAGGCACCATGGACAAGGCACTAAACGATGCAGTAGACAAAATGACTGTCCCAGGCATTCTGGTGCTGCATGGTGGAGGCTACTGGTCACCTGACAGCAGCGCTCCTCACTCAGCAAGGCCCATCTAGCTACTACCCCACTGACCAGCCAATGTACATCCAGCAAGAGAGACCAAAACCAAGCCCCCAATATAGCACCCCTCTTTTTGTTTTCTTCTTAGTGACAGTTGACTATATTGAGTGTCTTTCATCCTGCAAAAGCCAGTGGTTTATTCTCACGGGAGTAGACTTGCTTTCTGAATTTACCTTTGCCTTTCCTGCCTGCGGGGTCTCAGTCAGCACCACTATCCTAAAGTTTATGCAGCATCTAAACCAGCCTGGGATCATACTTAGCAATTTTTTTATTTTTTAATTTTTTTTTATTTTTGCAATGTTTGTTTTCTTTTCTCAAGTGTAGTCCCCATAGAATTTCCACCACCAGTTCACCCCTGCACCATCACCATAGTCCCTTGTGCTCTTCCCACCCTCTCCCCTGCTGAATGTCTCTGAGTTATGGCTGTCTATTTTTGTTTTGTTTTGTTGGGATTCTTATTGTTGTTGTTGCTGTTGTTTTCCCCTTAGCAATCTGAAGGCTGAGGGACCCATGTTACAGGAAAGAAGATGTGGAACTGGGCTCATGACTGAAATCCACTGTCCATACCCACATCCATCTATATCCGTGCCGCACCGCAGCAGCCTGCAGGCGCACCACTGGGGAGCCAGCTCCATGGGAACACTGTTGGGCTAAGAACCAAACTCCATGGATGCAGGATCCACCCTGAATCAAAGATTTTTCTATGGCACTGCACTCTCCAGAGGAAAAATACTGTGTCCAAGAAGCAAGAGTGCCCCATTTTCCAACAATGCACTGGGGGAATTTTTGTTTCACATGTCCACAAAGCCAGACCTGCAGCGTAAGAGGTCCTGGTCACCAAGCAGCACTGTACAGGCACTTGGGCAGTCGAGGAAGGTGTGGCCAGCCCAGGCTGATTGTCGAACTGAGAAGGGGCTGCTGTTATGCATAATAGCATGGGGGAACAGGGGTGCATGTCAGTGACCCACTCTGGGACCTCTTGTGTGCACTTGCCACCTGTGGCTGTACACGGGCAGATACAGCCAATCCAGCTTGAGAGAGATGTAGTTGCCAAGACCTTGGACCCCTAGGGAATGTGGCTCTGAGTACGCCACCAAGAGAAACACCGAGATTGCAGTGGCGGTGACTAATGGTGAGGAGGCTCCAGAGAGAGAGTACCAGAACGTGGCCATGGGCTCGGGCCAGTGTACAATACATTTGCATGAACCTCTCTGCTCTTAAGTTCCCCCTAAAGAAGATGGGCACACCAAACTGTAGACAAGCGGGTCCCCGAGATTACGGGCAATACTGCCGAGTGGCACAGATCACCTATCAGGAAGAACCTGTGAGCTTGGGGTACAAGCTGCCCAATCACAGGGACCGACAGGTTGGCCTGCACTGCAGAGAGCGGCCTCATCTACCCAGGGGCAGCCGCATCCAGGCACTAACACAGTAGGAGAGAAAGTGAGTCAGCTGCAGCCAGCACAGGCCCAGCACTCCCTGCCGTGTTGGTGAGGCTTTGCCAGACCCACATCGCCATTGAGTTTTTTCTCCCATCCAGTCCTTCCTTCTTCTCTTCAGGAGTTCCTCTTGTACCCCAAGCTCACAAATCACTGGATTAGTGTGGGAAGCTGCTACCCAACAACCACCTGTCAGAAGTATGGGAAATTTGGAGGGGAATTTTGTCTACAAAATGCACCCCACTGACCCCAAAACTTTTATTCAAGAGTAACTGATCATCAAGGACAGAATGGGAAAGATGCCCCAAAAGGTCAGCCCGCAGCCTGAGATCACCTGTGGAAAGGCTAAGTGGAGAAATTTCCAGGTAGAGATCATAAGGCACTGATGGGGGCTGGGGGGTTGTCAATTTTATTTTTTGTAAAGGGCACTTATTAATATTTGCAGCTTTACAGGTTGCATGGACTATTCAACTCTGCAGCTGCAGCACAAATGCAGTCGTGAATAATAGGTAGAACCACAGCTTAGCTGTTCCAATGGAACTTCATACACTGACATGGCCGGCGGGCAGGACTTGGTCCACAGACAGGAGTTTGCTGACCCTTTCATCTCTTTCAACTATCATTCGGAAAAGATCTAGACCCGCTGCATGACTACGAGCTCAGAACTCTGACAGCCACAGCTGGCTCCGGAGGTGCTTCTGCATGACCCTAGTTGTGCACACCTGGATGTTCTTCCTTCCGGTTCAAGGCAGACATTTTTATACGAGACTCGGCAACTGCACGCGTCCTGAGTGCCCGAGAGCACGCACTGGGCATTCCTTTAGGCAGGTGCTCAGGGCTTGCACTGCCTGGAACAATGCCTCCCACTATTGCTTCTCTGTCCCTTGCTCAATTTCTAAGCAGTGTCTTGCAAATAAATAGGGGCTCAATCCTCTGTGTGACTGGGCAAAGAGACCATCAGGCATCAGCATTCATTACGAAGTGAACCAGAAAAATTCAGACCCTCACCTATCTCCCAGAGATGGGCTCTCCCTAATCTAATGTAGCTTTCAGATTGCCTCTCAAAAGGTTAAGTATCAGAATAGATCCACAGAGCTTTGGGGACATCTGTGGCCTGGGGAGCATCTGATCATAACTTTGCTTGGGTGTGGTTTGGGACATGTACAGAGGCGGCTCTTTATAATGTTAACAAGCATGAAGATATCTAAAATCATAACCTCATTTTAATAAATCTCAATTCCTGCCAAGATATAAAAAAATCAGATATTTTTTGTCTCTCCTTTCCTTCCTATTACCCTTTTTATTTCGATAAGACCTCATTTCAAAATGTCCTGAGCAAACGTTTAATACCATCTCTCATCTCTCTGTGCCTCGCCAGTTAAAGCAGGTCATATCCTGCAATATGAAAGTTAATAAGAGAAGTTCCCAACATTCCCAAAATCACTTTTTCCTTCCCGCAAATCCATTGCCCACATCTGATCTTTAAATCTAAACATCAACTCATCACTGAATATTGGCACAAAATCAAACATCGTATCTCCTGCAGGATACAGATTTTAAGATGTGCAGACACAATTTATTTGTCTCTTCTCTCGGAAACTAGACAAAACCACCTATTCGGCAAAGAACAGCAGGGATGGAAATGCCTTTTGCCCTCATGGTAACCTCAGTTTGCAGAACAGCGCCCCCTCCTGAGTTAAGAGAGCTGTGCTTTATCCCATGAGAATGTAGCAAGAGAGGGAAGCGGAGCCAGGATCCGAGCTCAGATGGAGAAAGTCAGAGAGATAGCTCAAAACCGATGCCTCTGAGTCTGCTCCTGACCGGACGTCAGCAATCAACTGTCCAGCAAATGCGCTTGGTTTTGGCAGGTTGTCATTTTGGATTTGTACATTTTTAGATTCCACAGTGAATATTTATGTGTCATTCTTGGAAGCTAATAAATGTTTGGCATCTAAATGTTTTTCCTCTTTGTTTTCCAGAGCAAATTATGATATTAACATATTGAACCTTAGCAAAGCTAATGACACTTTCCTCTTTCCCACTGAAAAATAATGCGGAGTAGCGGAGCCCTGATTGACAGCAGGAAGCAGGGCCTGGACTGTGCGGCCTGCCAGGATCCAAGGAGCAATCTGTCTACAATCCACCCCAAGAGACTGCAAGAAGCCTTGTTTCTCAGGAGTGAGCCAAATGGCAGCAGGCAGAGAGAGGGCCAGGAAGGCAACCGCTGTATCCTGTAATATCAGGACTCCACAGCAAAGGGGCCAAAGGACCACAAGCTCCAATAATCCCCTTAGGTAAACATGGCCCATAGTTTATCTTCTCAAAGCATCATCTGTGGAGCCAGCTGATTCCAAGAGCAGGCCTGCGGGAGCCGCTCAGGGTTTCCATCACGTCAGCCATCGATGCGGATGGCAATAACACTGACCTCATTACATGATTGCGAGAGGAGTAAATGTGGATCTGGTACGCATTAAGCACACAATAGATGTGAGACCCTCCCAAAGAGGAAATAGCATTTTCATTAGTACTTCATGTGAGTTTTCTCATCACTTGACTATACTCTTTCACAAGAGCATCTGCAAAGAATGAGAACACTGGCTCGGGGCTGGAAGCGAGGCTGAAGGGGACAGAAACATAAGGGGAGGTGGAGAGATGTGGGGACAAATTGGCTTGCTCTGAGTCTTCTCCCTGGTGCTGCCTGAGTAGGGAGGCAGAGGGCGAATGCTGCAGAAAGGGGACAATGGGGCAGTCACATTGGGTAAATAGGCCTTTGCCAGCAGCTTGGCATCAGCCCTATAAAGAGAAGAGCTGATGAGTAGGCAGGGATTGAAGAAGGAGAGTCAAGTGCAGCACAGGCCTAAGGACTGACTGGGCCAACACAGGGGTAAAGGTCAGGAGGCCAAAGAGCAAGGCCCATGGGTCAGGGAACATAAGAGTCGCAGAACTGAGGGGAAAGAGAGCCCGGAAATTTTTGAAGTTTCCATTTTCTCTTAATATTTCACAGAAACTAAAGTCCATATCACAAGGAAAGTTAAAACTCAGATTTAGTTGTTTGCATTGAAATCGAATGACCCAGACAGAATGCTTTCATAAAGTAGTTGATGGGTTAATTCACTGAAATGATACAAAAATTTTTTTAACTCACAATTTATTTTTAAATTTCTCAGTGACACAGCCAAGAGCAAAGTGAATTTGGTTTGAATGCAGCATTCAATTTGAGCATTGAAATATTTTTTAATTAATTAGTTTATTTTTTAAATGTATTTTATATCATTCTTCGTTTTTGTACAGTGTATGTTTTCTCCTCTGTGTATGTATTTCTCAGTGTATGTGAAATACACTGTGTATTTCTCAGTGTATGTTTTCTCCTGGTGTAAAATTTCCACCACCAATTCAGCCGTGAACCTGGGCTATAGACCCTTGTGCTCTTCCCTCCTCTGTTTTGATCCCTCTCCCTTCCTTCCCCCTGCAGAATGTCTCTGATTTATAGTTCCTGTTAATTTTGGGTTTTTATTTATTATTTTTTCCTGATCCCTTATTTGGTTCCCCTATATTCCTCCTATAAGTGAAACCATCCAATATTTTTCCTTTTCCTTCTGGTTGTTTCACTGAGCATGATCCCTTCTAGCTCCATTCATGTTGCCACAAATGACATGAGTTTATCTTTTTTGATTGTTGAGTAGTATTCCATTTTGTATAAATTCCACATCTTCTTGATCCAGTCATCTATTTTTGGGCATTTGTGTTGTTTCCATATCTTACCCATTGTAACTAGTGTTGCAATAAACATAGGAGTGCAGGTTTCCTTTGGGTTTTATGTTTTTGTGTCCTTTGGGGAGATTCCTAGGGGTGGAAATGCTGGGTCTTATGGTAGCTCCATTCTTAGTAGTTTGAGGAACCTCCACACAACTTCCCATAGTGGTTGGACCAGCTTGCATTCTTACCAGCAGTGTAGGAAAGTTCCTTTTTCTCCACAAACTCGCCAACTTTTGTTGTTGTTAGTTTTTTTAATATGTGTAATTCTCACTGGTATAAGGTGGTAACTCACTGTGGTTATGATTTGCATTTTCCTGATTATAAGTGATGTTGAAGATTTTTTTCATATACCTGTTGGCCATTTGCATTTCCTCTTTTGGGAATTGTCCTTTTAGCTCTTCTGCCCATTTTTTGACTGGATTGTTTTTTACTTTGTTTTTTGTTGAATCATTTGAGTTCTTAGTAAATCTTTGTGATCAGTCCCTTATTAGTTGTATGACGTGCAAAAATTTTCTCCCTATCAGTAGGATGTCTCTTTGTTTTGGTTAATGCTGTACAGAAGCTTTTTAGTTTGATGTAATTCTAGCTGTTCATCTTTTCCTTCACTTTCTTTTCTTTGGGGATGAGTCTTTAAAGATGTTACTGCAATGTATGTCATATAGTGTGTTACTTATATTTTTTTCTATATATTTTATGGTTTCAGGTCTTATGTTCAGTTCTTTTATTCATTTTGAGTTGGTTTTTGTGCATGATGTGAGGTAGTGGTCTAGTTTCGTTCTTTTGCATGAAAACATTTATTGTGTCATTTATTGAACAAGCAGTCCTTGTTCCATTGCATATTCTTTGCTCCTTTGTCAAAGATTAGTTGTCCATATATGTATGGCTTTATTACTGGGTTTTCTATTTGATCCTTTGGTCTGTGTGTCTGTTTTTGTTCCAGTAACATACTATTTTAACTATGATGGCTTTGCAGAATAGTTTGAAGCCTGGGAGTGTGATACCTCCATATTCCTTTTTAGTCAGGAGAACTTTGGCTATTCGAGGTTTTTTGTGGCTCCATGTGAATTTCATCAATATTTGCTCTATTTCTTTGAAGAATGTCATTGAGATTTTTACTGGGATTACAGTGAATCTGTAAATTGCTTTTGGTAGGATGGCCGTTTTAATAATGTTAATTTTTCTAATCCATGAACGGGGATGTTTTTCCATTTCTTTGTGTCTTCTATTTTTTAACAATGTTTTATAATTTTCTTTTTATTGGTTACTCAACTCCTTGGTTATGTTTATTTCCAGGTATTTGATTTTTTTGTTTCATTTGTTAGTAGGGTGGTTTTCTTAATTTCTTCTTCTTCAGATTGATTGTTTCCATATAGGAAGGCTACTGATTTTTGTGTGTTGATTTTGTATCGTGCTACTTTACTAAACTGGTTTATTATTTTAATTAGTTTTTCTGTGGAGTGTTTAGGGTTCTTTATATATATTATCATATCATCTACAAATAGTGATAGTTTTACTTCTTATTTCCCTGTTTGGATTCCTTGTATGTCTTTCTCTGTCTTATTGCTCTGGCTAGGACTTCCAGTATAATTTTGAAAAGCAGTGGTGAGAGTGGATATCCTTGTCTTGTTTCTGATCTTAAAGGAAAGGCTTTAAGCTTTTCACCATTGAGAATAACATAGGCTGTGGGTTTGTCATAAATGGCTTTTATTATGTTAAGGTATGTTCATCCTAGCCCGAGAATTTTGAGGGCCTTCATCATAAATGGATGTTGAACTTTGTCAAATGCTTTCTCAGCATCTGTTGATACGATCATATGGTTTTTATTTTTCTTTTTGCTGATGTATTGGATTATAATAATTGAGTTTCAGATGTTGTACCATCCTTGTGCCCCTGGAATAAATCCCACTTGGTCGTGATGTATTATCCTTTTGATGCATTGTTGGATTCTGTTGTTGAGGATTTTATCGAATTTTTGCATCAGTGTTCCTTAGAGAGATTGGCCTGTAGTTATCTTTTTTCTGTGTTGTCTTTGTTTGGTTTTGGTATTAGTGTGATGTTGGCTTCATAAAATGTATTTGGTAGTACTCCTTCTTTCTCAATTTTTGAAAGAGTTTGTGTAGGATAGGCACTAGTTCATTTCTGAGCATTTGGTAGAATTCATTTGTGAAGCTGTCTGGTCCTGGACTTTTGTTTTGGGGGAGAGTTCTCTTTACTGTTTCAATTTCACTGCTTGTAATTGGTCTGTTGAGGTTTTCTATTTCTTCTTTGTCTAGCTTTAGATGATTATATTGTTTTAGGAATTTTTCCATCTCTTCTAGATTGTTGAACTTGTTTGCATATAAATTTTCATAGTAATCTCTGAATATTCTTTTGATTTCTGCTGAGTCTGATGTAATTTCTCCTCTTTCATTTCTGATCCTATTTATTTGTGTTTTCTCCTGTTTTTTCTTTGTGAGCCTAGCTAAAAGCTTTTCTATTTTGTTTATTTTTTTTGAAGAACTAACTTTTGGTTTTGTTGATCTTTTGGATTTTTTATTCTATTTCATTTATTTCTACCTTGATTTTTATAATTTTTATTATTTCCTTTCTTTTACTGGCTTTTGGTGTTTTTGTTGTTGTTGTTCTTTTTCTAGTTCTTTGAGATGGGAGATTAGGTTGTTTCTTTGGGTTGTTTCTTGTTTCTTGATGTGAGCTTGTATTGTTATATACTTTCCTCTTATTACTGCTTTTGCTGCATTCCATATATCCTGGAAAGTTACATCCTCATTGTTATTCATCTCAAGGTATTTTTTAATTTCTTCTTTGATCTCCTCATTGATCTAATGGTCTTCTACTAGTATGGTTTTAAATCTCTATGAAGTGGGAAGGTCCCTTGCTTTCTTTTCATAGTGTATTTTTAGTTTGATGCCTTTATGATCAGAGAAGATAGTTGGTATGATTTTCACCTGTTGATGTTTGTCTTGTGGCAATTTGGGCATTGAAATCTTAATGACCACCTTGGAGATGTTCAAAGGAACAGGAACACATGGTTATCTGTGTTCAGTTATCTGGAAAAACTTATTAGAAAAAATTCAGCCCTCAGCCACATAACACTCTGGGAGTTTTATTTCACCACAAGTAGGCAATGTTTGTGAACAATCTGAAAGTGGTGTCCACTTGAATTCCTAAACATGGCTGCTGATGTTACCTTGAATTTACTTCTCAAGACATTGTGCTAAAAGTGAAGCATCAGGAATGAAAGAAAGTGAAAATCAGATTGTGTCTTTTAGATTGTTTATGAGGAAAGCAGTGGCATTTTTCACATGCTCCATGTATGGACTTAATGTCTTTTGCACTGTCACAGGTAGGACAATCAAGGTCTTTGAATGTGAGTGGCCTCTCTGGGGACTGAACAAAACCCCAATGAGAATAGTCAAATCTAGGAGCAATCCAGAATACACAGAGGATTAAATTACATGACTTTCTGTGATAAGCCAAACAACATATACTGGTTTTCCAGGAGCATGACTGACCCCATGCTGACAGTGGCTAGTGTGATGTTGTGTCCCCAGGTGAAACTACCTTCTGTGATCGGGATTTCTGTCAACCTTCAAGTTGTGAAGTCCCTCCCTTGACTCAAACATCATTCTGAACTCTCCTATAGAGCCAGCACTTGACATCAGTAGCAGCACCAGCTAGATGAATCAAATCAGAGAGAGAGTTTGGTCATCAAAAAAAAAAAAAGAACGGCACCTTGCAGTTTGTTTGATGAAAACAGACGAGGGTGAGGCTCAAAATAACTTCTGCTATTTGACCACCTTAGTCTAGGAGACTCAGACCAGTCAATGTATCCACACGTGTGAAAACACTTCCCATTTAGGAAACCTCCATTTCTCTTTCATAATCATCGAAAAGTCAATATAGACTTACTAAGCTAGAGACAGCCCAGCTTGAGTATTCAGTACATTACTCATCAAACGTAAAAGGACCCAGGTCAATATCTGGTTAATGTTCACCCTGCTGAATCCGCCCTATGGCTGATCTTTTTATGTGCTTTCTTCTTAAGAGCTGAAAACAAACAGAAACTATTTGCAAAATGAAGGTGCCTACGTGGACAGCTCTCTAGGCAGGTGGCGGGGGCCCTACCACGAGGGAATGATGTTTGCCAACTTACCCATCCAGATTTATCTGACTCCGAGTAAGTCCTACAGTAAGACTTATATCTCACCTGCCTTTGTTGTTATTTCACTATAAAAATGGGGAAAAGAGATATTTTTCCACTGTTAAGATTTCTCACTTGAGCTTTGATTTCTTCCTTGAGTAAGTCCTTAGAGTTATTTAAGGAGTTACCAGAGGTAAAGCATACTGGAAATGGAGCCTTGTAAGATGGGTATTATAAAAATCCCATCCCCTCCAGGGCTCTTTTCTCACCTCAGGCTAAGACTGAATGCCTTCTGGATGCCTGCACTTCAACAAATCAAAGCCAAATTATTCATCTTCTTTTCCTAGTTCCCCTCTAACCACTCCTCTTTGCTCACTGGAGGAACTGTCATTGGCCCGATGGGTCAAGTCAGGTATCTAGTAGTCATCCTGCATCCTGTATTCTGCGAAGCCCCAACAAGAGAAATATAAAGAAATATGCAACTGGACATAACACAATAAAATAGCAGAAACCAAAAAAAAGACAAAAAGAAAGCCTTAAAAGCCACCAGAGAAAAGAGCCAAAGTAGTGTCAAATTAGCAATAATTTATACTGACAGAAAAGCAATGGAAGGCAGAATATCTTCAAAAGACAGAAAGAAGTTAGCTACCAACCTAGTAGCATGCTGTGTATGGTAAAATATTCTTCAGGACTGAAAGTTAAATAAAGACACTTTTATACCAAACACCAAAGTACAACAGTTGTAGGCAGACCTACACTAAATTAAATCCTGAGGCCTTCTTCCAGGAGAAGGAAACATTCCCAGACAGAAGGCCAGAAGAAGTAAATAGTAAATATATGGACATGGACAAATGAATATTGACAGTATGAAACAGTACTTGTATATGTCTGAGCAGAAGGGAGAAGAAGTGGTTCTCTCTGGTGAGAACAGATAAGCATTAATTGTGAAACTTGGAAAAGGAAGAAGGAAAAACATTTATAAGGATACACTACTTTCCAGATTTTTTTTACCACCTGACCACTAATTCTTAGGCACAAGGACTTACTTCAGTTTCCAAAGATTTTTAATATACTGTAACTTTCTAAAGCAAACTCGTATAAAATCTTATTGATTTTTTTTATTTAATGTTTTTTATTTATATCTTTTTACCCACCATCAATTCACCCGTGAACCGTCACCATAGTCCCTTGTGATCTTTTCTCCCGTTTTGAACACTTATCTGCCCCTCCCTCGCTGAACGTCTCTCCTTTATTGTTGCCTGCTAGTTTTCGTTTTTGTTGTTTGTTGTTTTTATTTTCTCCTCCTGGTCCCTTATTTGGTTCCCCTATATATTCTTAAACCCATTGATTCTACCCAAAGGGAAAAATAACCCAACAACTCGGGACCAACTCTGGGTCCCCAGTGGACCCCAGTTCTCCCGCAATTCCACCCCACACACCCTGGGTGGAGAACAGTCCCCTCCAGGATTAACTGGAATCTGAGAAGAGTCTGGCCACTTGAACTCCTACTTCTCCTTGAATCTGGTCTTGTAATTGCACCCCAATTCTTCATTTTCCATTTCTTTACCATTGCAAATATTCATGCATTTATTTATCCACAGGCTCTTAGTACCAGAATGATCCCCTATTCTAACTATTTGTATTGATTGGGAAAGTGAGACTGAAGTGGCTGAAGGACCCAGGTCACTGATAATTCAATGTCAAGTATATAAGTAATAGCTTCCCTTTGCTGACTGTTATGTGTCAGGTGTTACCCAAAGTGCTCTATATGGTTTACTTCATTCTCTCATACCGTGTAATCAGAATGGGCTAGGTTATGCTGGAATCAAGCAGTCCCGAAGTCTCAAAGGCTGCATGTAAGGAAAACTTATTTCTCACTCATCAACAGTCCTCTGAAGGTCCGGGCGATCCTCCACAACACTGTCCTCCCTGTGTTGGGCCAGTGTTTCAATCCTATGTCTTCTTGGATCCCATCATGCCATGGCAGGGAAAAATGACCCCCTAAGATCTGGGAACTTGAATGCAAAGTACTTATCAATCTAAGATGACTGATGCCTCTTTTAATCATCCTCATCTTCAGATCTCTGCAGTTTCTCTGCCTCTAAGTCATTCCCAATACACCCAAAACATTAAAATGAAATTAAATAAAGCAAAATATAAAATAAAGTAATATAAATATAAAATAATTTGTATTTATACTAATACTGACAAGTTTATAACCTGAGTTTTATTCTTGATTTCTCTCTCAATCATCTCATTCACTAAAATATATCCCACTCTCTCATAAACAGCTCTTGAATTTGCCCCTTCCCCTAAGATTGCTGTCTTGGTCAGGACAAGCTGCCTTCTTCTCTCCTGGACGCCTGGCTCTCCTTTCTTCCTGCCTCATCTTCTCTCCATTCTGCACATTGACTCCAATTCTGAACCTAGAGTTTGCTGTGTTTCTGATTAAAATCCCCACTGATAGCCTGTGGCAGCAACACAAACTCCACCTCCACGTAGCTTAGAGATCCTCCATCCATTGGCTCTTTGCTTTCTCCATCCTCATCATCACCTTCCCCACCCACTCCATGCTTGTGCCATAACAAATAATTGCTGCCTGCCAAATGCTGATGCACTGGGAGACACACTCTGGGGTTTTCCACTCCCATCCTCTAGCCTGACCTGCCTAATTAACCTGCTCACTTTGCAGACACCAGTCCAATATCCCCTCCAAGAGATATCAGCTCTACCCTCCCTCTGCCTCTGGAGTCATTTGAAGGCCCGAATCCCATTCACCTTTGTATCCTCAGAGTCTAGCAGAGTGTCTGACACAGTAAGTATTTTTAAATGTTTACTGGTTAGCTAATAAATGGATACCAACTCTTCTGCTAAGTATTAGCGGCTATGTCCCCAAGAGCCTGTTAATAAACCTTAATTTGCTCTTAATAAAAATAATTTTAGAGCTAGCTATACCATTCATGTGGTACTACAATACACCAGATACTATTCTAAGTGTTTTACATGTACTAACTCACTTAATCCTCAACAGCCCTAGGATGAAAGCTAGATTTATTATTCCCTTTTTCCTGGCGAGGAGCCTGGAGCACAAGCTGATAAGGTGACTCACTGCAGGTTGCACAACTAGTAAGTGTAGAGCTGAGACGTGAACTTCTGCTCCTCACCTTGCCGACTCCCAGGAGAGCCAGGGACTGTGTGTGATGGCTGCTCGGAGCCCATGCAGACCACTCTGGTAGAAGTGTCCATATCCCACTTGGCCCAACATGCAGGCAGCTGTCCCTGGAAGCAAGGGAGGGCACAGACCTCCCCAGTGCATGTGTCATTTTTTCCAGATCCAGGGGGACTTTGGTGGTGTGTTTGACTCATTGTAGTAGAAGGTTCATTTCACCCTATCAACTCTCAAATTGATCACAGAGCATGCTGGGAGATATTTAAAATTCATGTGAAAAGGGGTCTTGCTCTATATTACAACAATAGCTAATATGAAGGAATAACTAAGCAGCAATCTGCTAAGAATCTACTCATACCAATAGCTATGACATGGATATTATCACTAGTCCCATTTTATCAGTAAGGAGATAATTCACTCTTTATATCAGTGACCTTGCCCAAAGTTACCTGACACCTAAGTGCAAGGAGGGGTTCCAAGCCCAACATTTGGCCACAGAGATGTGGGTGAATCCTGAGCCTCTGGAGAATACCAGGCCTGCATGCAGTCATTGCAGGCCACCTACCACGTCATGGCTGACACACAAAGGCAGGATTCGCTAGGTTTACCTTCTGTGTCTTACGTTTTCATGTTCCACCCTTGGAAGCTCAACATGAAGCTGCCTGTGCTTTCTTCAGTTGTACCTGCCCTGGCTTCTCTCCTTGTACACCTCCACATGTAATCTGTTCTCTTTGCTACAGTAGAAGCCAAGTTTGAGTTTTCTTCTCATTTGCATGCCCCCTTAAGATAGCCATTCCAGGGATTTCCTGCCAAAGCAGCTGATTGTCATCCAAAGGTCATCGGGAATGAAGGCTGAAGATTCTGAGTTGCCCAGTTTACATCCAAAGAACTTTCTGTTACTTCTAGTACATGCATGTCAAACTGACGTGATTTGAAAATACCTGTCAGCATGCACATGTGCAGTTTCATTCACTTGCTCCCGCAAATAGAAGACTGAATTTGGGAGCAGGCCTCATGGGGTGCGTATGCTGAGAGATAGAACCTCCAGTTCAATGACAGCTGGAAAAGTGATATCTGGAAATGGTCCACTGCCATGTTTTATTAGCACATTCAAATCACCTTCTGAGAGACCCCGGGGAAGCCGAGGGAGACAATGACAGCCATCAAGCCCTTTTACAGTGATCCTGGGTCATCTGTATCTATCTTAATTTGTCAGCTGACCCTTCATGTAGCTTTTGACTAAATAGACTTCAAATGAGTTTCAACTCTATTTTCCAGAGTTTATGGGGAATACAAACTCAATCAAATTTGTGCATTGTACCTATGTCTAGTGATGTGTCAGGAAATATGAACAACAGTAGTTTAGGCAGATTTTCCATGTGCAAAATCTCTGGTGTGGCAGGAGATGACAAGGTGACATGGACACACGCTCGAGCCCCATGCTGGAGCCACATTGTAAAAACCCTTTGGAGGAAATGTTTCATTTCATAGGGCTTGAAACAGGGATTCGCTTCATGGGGTCCTCACATCCTTGACCTTGCCTGTGTGCCATGGAGGGTGGTATATAAGAAAATATTAGCAGACTTGGGGCAAATACAATGATCATCTTTACAATCAATTCACAATAGTTATGTTCAGTTTGTCCACCTCTGAATTCAGAGGCACAAAAGAGTTCATCATGCAAAGCATATCACATGCATCTGTCACTTTATTTTTCTCTAGTGACATTTTTTATTTCATTTCAACAATTATAGTAAGATGTTTTAGAATTGCCAGTGGACATTAGATGTAGTATGATCTTCATTTCTGCAAATTAGGGTCTTTTGACTTCATACACATTTTGAAAAATAAAATATCTTTCTATTGAGCTTTTAGATTTGGGGCTGTTTTATTCTCTTCTATATATAATCCTTCTTTGATTTTTGGTTAATATCTTAAGTTATCTGTGTCTTGAAATTAGCAATTAAATTCTTTATAGATACAGCCAAGTTATAAATAATATCATCATCACCTAGGAGAAAGGAGAGCAGAAGTAGAAATTCCTGGCATTAGGAGGTTAATTCATTGGAAAAAACAAAAAGTGCCTCCTAATATTTGGGCAAATGTGACCTCAGCTACTCCTCTATTCTGTTTCATTCCAGAAAGAGTTTCTCAAAGAGTACTCACCTTCTGACATTTTATTTTATTCAAAAGATACCTTTATTTCCTATAAGGACTATTTTCTCCATCTTAGTGAAATATAAAAGGGAAAGTAGAATTAGGGTCAAATCTTGGCCTCATCCCTTACTCTGTGAGTGACCTTTCTAAAAGTTGGTCTCTATACTCCTTAGTTTGCTCATTGGTAAAAGGGCAGAAATGCTGTCTGCCTTACAAGTTATTGTCAGCATTAAATGGGATAGAATTTATTCCCTATGGACACTAAAACATGAATTTATTCCCTATAAACCCTAGAATATGTATGTGTTAATAAATGTAGTAGCAATAATAACAGTATTCGATGTTCTGAAAAAAACTTATATAAGACACTGAGTGTCACGATATCACAATTACACACACACACACACACACACACACACACACACACACACCCAGAAGCTGTTGGTTTCCCTTCCTCACAGTGAATTCTACGGTTCCCTTACCTAATGTGTATATTCTCTTTTAAGTTTCCAAACAAAGGTGTACCAAAGAGTTGGTTTCTAAAATGGTTCTGTTACAGATACAACTTCATGCAGGGGAGGTGCCATTTCCCCTGCCCCCACTGATATGCAGCCACCTTGGAGTACAAGTCTTAGTGTGCCATGAACTAGACTTCCTGATTTGGGGAGCTACTGGAAACTAGAGGCAGAGCTGAATGGCCAGGTGGATCTATATAACACAAAAGGCAGAAGTGTCCATTCTTTTGCTTCTGTGGCCCAACACTTTGGTACTGCCAGGGAGGACACTTAGAGGAGACATATGAAGGAAAAGCATGTAGAGACACTTGGAAGAAACACAGAGGGGAGAGATACATGGCAAGACTGCTCCTGGTTCTTAGCAGAAAAAATGGCAGCCACTGTCTTGACCTCATGTTGGGGTATGTGGTACATTTTGGATTATCCCTTCTATCCCAACTCTCTGGGATCTTCCAAACCCCCTTTTTTTCCCCAACTATAAGGTATCTTAGACTTCTGGCAAGTTGTCAGGCCTCTGTAGCCCTGCTTCAGGTCTACTCTGTTTGGCTGGGTATTTGCCCATGAGCGCATAGGTAATTTGGGGTAGTTTACTGGGAAACTATTATTAGGAATATCCTTTCTTCTCTTATCACTTCATGCATGCTAATTCTATTAAAGATCTTTCACTTTAAGAGTCTGCTTCCTTTGCCTTTGTGTAATTCATGGCTAGCCCCTCTTAGAGTGTGCACCTCTTAACAGTTTGGGACCCTGGGGGACCCTTCAGTCACAGGCTAACAGTTCTTCCTTTGAGTGGCAAGATTCACATTAAAATATACTGACACCATTAAGATCTGTCTGGTTCCTTGTGAAATGTCTCCCAGCTATTTGCAGAAGCTACCATTCAGAAGAAGTCTGGCAAAAACAAATTAAAGCAGATTTCTTCTTCAAGGAGAGCCAGGGCAACAGATGGGGTTATAATGAGTAGCATCAACTGGTGACAGAGAGACAAGAGGGCAAGTATTGTCTGATAATAAACAAGCCTGAATTTCAACCCCAGATCGACCAATCAACAACTCTTTGTCTCATTTTAGACTATACCCTTTAATGCCAGATATGGTCACTAGAAAGTATCTCACTACTCCACCCCCCGCCCCTGCCGACACACACACACACACACACACACACAGACACACACACACACTTCCTCTTCTAGGCATGAATTTCCCTTTATACAAACCAGCTCAATAATCATGATTAGGTCCACCATGAATCCAAACTACCAAGCTTTTCATCTCAAAAACACCCCATTCCAATCTTTTTGAAAATTATATAGATCCCCAATTGCTGTTTTAATTAAATTTTATACTTTTTGACCAATTTGCTTATACTTTTGCAAAGGTAGATTATTTTCAATTTAAAACAATAGTACCAATATTGAATTTTAAATATAAAGATGAAGGGAAACAAGAAAAACTAATAAAAGCAAAGCTTGTATTGGAATTGGAAATGTCCTGCAGAATTGTTTAAGAAATTTCAGACTTGGCTCTGTTCCACTCATGGCCAAGGCAAAGCTTTTGTGGAAAGGGAGTCCTGGGGACATTTTGCAGATTTCTAGTATATTCAAGTAAAAAGTGGCCAGCGCTGACTGCAAGTGTGTTCATCTCAGGGAAGCAGTCCTACATTAGGGCCTCTAAATATCCTTTAATAGTGGCCTTGCCCCAGAGAGGAGGAAAGGCCCAGAGGGTGCCCACATCCTGCCAAGCAGCCGGAGGTTCTCATCAAGCTCCCTGGAAAAAGAAAACCTGCTGGCTCGCAGGTGACCTGCCAGGAGAGACCCAGAGTGGCTCTGGCCTTTCAACTTTTTTCATTGAAGAAGCCATTTTTCATCCAGACATCCAGGAAGCCCATTCTTTTAAGTCACTGTAGGACGCGGGTGGGAGCCCTCTCTGCTCACACCTGCAGGCCAGCAGGCAGGGGGTGGGGACCTCGGGCAGGTGTGCTGGCTGGAACCCTGTGCGCCTGCGCCAAGCCAGGGTCCTTTGAGGGGAAGGGGCGGGGAGTAGGAGATGAAGGGGGAGTGAAGGAGGAGCTTTTACTGTGGGCAGCTTGGGGGGAACTAGGGTGTCAGGTGCACCCCAGACTGCACTTCACCCTACAGTGAATTCCATAATTACAGGTCACCTAGTGGGCGCCCCTTTGAAGTGAGGGCCTTTCTTGTTATTCCTGCAGCGGATACAATTTGGCTGAGATATCAAATGCAGATAGTAAAAATTTAATTAACAAATCAAAGCCTTTATCTGGAGTGTTTTAGAACTGCAGCCAACAGTGTTCTTCCATCTCAAGAGCTCCAGTCAGAGCCGAAGAGAAGAAAGCAACGCCTTTGTAGTGCATAAAACGTACAACTTTCCTACCGATTGCTCTCACAGATAAGGCTCCCATTAACCAACTGCTACTTGGGAAGAGACTTTGAGGCCCGCTGCAAAAGGGCTGAAATTTTGAATGTACTTTGACATTTCTCTCTGGTTAACCCTTTGTCTTCAGGCCCAGGAGGATTCCCCCAACAAAGCAGGCTGTGGGTGGGGGCATCTCTCCTGCTGAGATATGTGGACAGGTCACACACCAGGACACAAAACACAGACCAGCCCTTCAGGAGCCTACTATGAGCTGGGTCTGAGGAGAGTGGCAGAGAAAGCTGTACTAAGATCAGCTTTCTTCCCTGTCAGTCTTTCAACAAATTCACAAAGGAACAGTCCATGTTGCCATCCACTGCAGTTGAGACTTGCAGTCTAAGGCACAGAAAGGCAAAAAACGTGTCCTACCACAGAGTCCAGACGGTAAGCTCCGTGAAAAAAGTCCGGGAAAATGATGAATGACAACATGTAATTACATGTAATTTAAGTCTCAGAATCCAAATTTGTGGGTATATGTATTATATGATCACCTGCATTTATTTAAAAATTAGCAAGGTGAAACCTCCGAGTGTGATTTATTTTTGTTTTTGTTTGCTCTAGTGTTCACATTTTCTAAAATTAGTATGTGTTCACTTTATTTTTTTTAAGCTTTATTTTATTTTTGCATACAATCTGGGGTGCAGGTCAGAGGTGTGAGGCAATGAGATGGTTCACCAGAGACAGAGCAGGGAGAAGAACAGGCAGATTGAAGGAAATGCACTGCTGAGGGGAGCAGCAGGCGAGGCAGGAGAGGTTTGCCCCACCATATGGGAGTATCCCCCTCCAGGCATTGAATCTGTGCAGCAACCGCCGAAAGCTCCACAGCGCTGCTCTGACCCATTGTGCCACCACGGAGACCCAGTATGTGTTCATTTTTGAGTAACAAATTACTACAGCAGTTAATTGAGATCTTGAAGATAGAACAAAAGGCACCAGCTATGGCTCCCAATGCTGATAATATGTGGCTTTGTATTAAATGGGCTAGACAGGGTTGAAGTAGTTGAAATAGCGGAGGTACAGAGTTTGTTCAAAGTTGCACGCATAGGATACAAAGTGGATCTGAAAGCGGAGAGTAAAGGAGAGCAGGGACTAAGACCCACATCCAGGAAACAGCTACAAGACTCTAAGGCAGAGACACCCCTTGAGCAAAGGAAATTTAGGAATTTCCCCCTCATACCATTCCTTTTTCCAGTGTCCAGGAAATAAGCATAAGAATAGCCATTTTCCTCTAGTCCACAGCTGTTGCATTGTCCTCATTGGCTCTGTGATTTGGAGAAGAGTATAAATGGTGAGGATTCCTGAAGGGGCAGATGTGATATTCATCTAATTTGATGTCAAGTGTATCTCACAAGTAATATCTAAATGAGGCTAAAAGTGACATTGGTTCAGTCAGTTTGAGAGCATGGGAAGTTGGGGAGATACTTAAGCAATGGAGGAAGGAGTGGGACTAGTCAAAATTGAAATGACCAAGAGCAGCCTGCTTATGACCTTTTCATTGCATGGAAGCAGATGGCTCTTCTCGCCACCGCGGTCAAGTCTGGAAATGTTTCAACATTGCCAAACCATTTGGGGCAGCTTGCCCTTTGAAGTATGTGACTACAAGTGAGGCCATGATGCCCGAGACCAGCAGAGGGAAACTCTCTTGAGAAAGGCCAAAAGAACCCCCTCCTGACTCCATGCTGCAATTCCAACCCTATCCGCCATGCCCTCCTATGAAGTTTCCATTCCAACAACTGGAATGTTCCATCTCTAAGCATAAATATGATCTAAGATGCACTTGACAATTAAAGCCATTAATTCAAGTCATGATTTCCTGACTCATGATTTAGGTGATCATCTTGTTGGAAATCAAAAGAAAGTGCCTGTGATACTCTCAGACTGGCACAACTCATCAGGAAATTGGAATAAATGCCACCAGGTTGAAAGCATCACATAGCTTAAAAACGTTTCTCCTCACCTAGTGGTTAATAGAGTTTTTTTTTTTTAGAGCTTCAAAAAACAATAGTATTGCTAGGTCTTTATTTTTACAGTTCACTGGGTCTGCAATATATTAAACATGAGAGGTTCCTCTTGACTAGTCTGTTTTCAATAACTGTGCCTTGCTAATTCATTTACACTTGCCTAATGACTGTGAGGTCTGCAGAACAAGCCCAGGTCTGTGGAGTCCTTGAACTGGATTCAGGCATGTGCACCTTTGGCATTTAATGAATGTGATCTGCTGAAAAAGCATCTGGCATTTAGGTTACAAGCCCTAAAAGGCGATGTCCCAAATCTCAGGTGTCTAATTTGTTAATGTAATTAGTTAAGCAATCAGTACTTGGCAATTATAGTTGCTGCTCACTGGGTATTTCATTTTTTTTAGCTGTGTTGTTTTAATTGAAGTAACATTTCATTATAATATAAAAATTTCAAGTGTGTATCACTGAAAATCAGCATGTGTATATGCTATGCTAAGTTCATCCCTAAAAATCCAATTCTATACTTTATCGTACAATTCACCCCTTTTATCCAATTTCCCTTCCCCTTTTTGGGCACTTACTGTGTCCAGCACTGTAAGCTATTGTTTAATCCTCACAGCATCCCTGACAAGTGGAAACCATTATCACCACATTCTCAAGAAACAATAGTTCACAAGGATAGGATTTGACTGCAGGCCTGTTTGACTGCAAAAGTCCCTGTTCCATACAACAGGGAAACCTGTAGGGGGTATAACGCCATCTCTCATGGCACCTACCTGCCTGCTATGAGCTTGTATAATGAGCTGCACAGGATGGGTGAGAGCTTGGCTGCTGGTATTACCAAGAGAGTTTCCAAGCAGGGGGAACTTGAACTGGCTCATCAATGGTGAAACTGGGAGAAGAAACTGGAAGGCAACCCAGATGAATGTTTTCCTAACACTGAATATTTGCTGTAATTCTACAGTTAGAAAGTGAGAGGGGGCAATCATAAAACACCTTTGATTCCTGCAAAAGTTAGTTTGAAAAAAATTCATTTCCATGAGTAGAGTAGTACCTGAATTTAAATCTATGGTAACAAGCCCATAACATTATTTATTGAGTGTTTCTACTCAACCAGACACTGTAATAAGTCTTTTGAAATGATTATCTCATTAGAATTTCCAATAATTCTGAATTCCTATCAGATCCTCATTTAACAGATAAGGAAACCTAACAAGGTAGGGAAGTTGCTCGTGTTCACACAGCTCCAAATGGTGGGACTAGAGCAGAACTGCATCTCTGATGCTAGAATGTGCACTTCAGCACCTGGCCATTCTGCCTCTCTAGGTGCAACAATGTACTGAGGATGCAGGTAAGGATTTGAACTAATTCCGAAAGAAGATGAGCTTTAGAACCAAAAAAGTTCGTTGGACATCAGAAATGACTCTGGGAATCAAAGAAAACCCATACATAACATTGGAGAAAAAGTGAAATGAAAGATGGTGCTACTCAGAGGTAAAGACTCAGGATTTCCCTATGTCTTCCAAGAGAGATCCATCTGAAAAATAATGCAAGTTCAAAGACACGTCAAATGGTGTCACACATGTGACCCAGGCCATTAGTAGGTGATCTATACAACAAGGGCCTGAGTACTTGTTCCCGGAGGTCCCAGGTGGAAATCTGCACTCAACCACTAACCAGCTACGTGTTCCTGGGCAAATCATGTACACATTAAACATCTGCTTGAAGCCTGCTGTGAGCAATGGAATGATAAGAATTTGCATATTCACAGGAAGAGGAAAGCCACCAGATAGGAACACTGCACTGGGGGCCACATTTCCTCATAGGGCAGATGTGAATTCCAGAAGCCAAAGGGGTGGCTGAGAAGCTACCAGAACTTTTTGAAAGCTCATGATGCTGGGAGGCTGCTTCGGGGGCAGTGAGGAGTTTAACGTTAGTAAAGAGAAGACGTCCTGGGAAGCAAAGCAAGCTCACCATTCAAATCCATCATCACACCCAAGAACAAGAAAGGATTAGAAATGGACCAGCACTCTCAAGGACTGAAACCCAACTTTCCCCTGAATCATCTCAGTCTTTGACTGGATCAAGATGACCTGCAACTCTGAAACAAGTCAATCCTTTAGGCAAAAAGAAATAGTTCCAGGTAAGAGTCCAGGAGACCAGAAAACACAAAGAGCAATGAGTCTGTGGGTAAACAGAAATGAATATTAACTGTAGAATACAATAACTGTCCTCTGAAGGGTATTTTATATACATCTAATTAAAACACACACAATAATAGCATAAAAGGAGGGAGGTGGGTAAGTGGTTGTAGCATAAGTTGCTGACATTAAGCTTTTGATTGTAATGGCTTTCGATTGCTGAGGCATCCATTTAAAAACACCATCTCAAATAAGCAATAAGAACCACGCCACCCTGATCATGGAGTTCTCCTTTCTGAAAGCTCTGGGTAACCTAGGTAACTGATCAATTGAGTAACTCCTTCCTTCCTGCACCATAATATAAATCTCTTATGATCTAAATTTGTCAATAAGAGTTAACCTGTAAAACCCAAGGTACCTACTCTTCATCCTGATAAAGGCAGAGCCTCAGGTTCACGATCCCTCCCTCTCTGTACCTGCAACCCCATCGTGTAGCCCAGGCAGGCCACTACCCTCCCAGGGCTGTGAACATTAAATCCCTAACTAGGTGCATCCTGAAATCATTAAAACACAAAGGCTGGTCCAGCCACAGTTTGAGTCCTGTTAGGAAAATGTCTGTGGAGACTCCCGTACGTCTTTGCCAATAGCGTTGTTATCAATAGGTTGATAACCACACAGCAATGAAGGTAGAGTGTTCAAAGTTTGCTTCCCTCAAAAAGGATGTTGAATTAATTTATATTAGACTTTAGTGGATCTACCAAGAATATTATAATTTCTATGATAACCACTGAAAGAACAGTAAGACAGTATGTAATGAACAAGTGAATAGGAGAGATGAGTGAAGAAAAAAAAAACTTGAAATAGGGCAATAGAGGGGGTCAATTAGAAATTACATAGTAAAACCAAATGTATTAATAATTACATTAATTGTAAATGCACATTTCTTTTTTTTAAGATTTATTTATTTATGCATACGAGAGCTGGGGTGGTGGGGTGGTGGTGAAGCAGAAGCATGGGGGTTGGTGAAAGGATTCACCAGAGACAGAGTGAGGAGCAGAACAGGCAGATTGACTGATACACACTGCTGAGGGGAGCAGCAGGAGAAATAGGAGAGCTGCACCATGTGTGTCAGCTCCCTGGCCAAGGATCGAATTCATGCTGCAGTGTCAATCGAACTTGACAGCTTCATAGTCTGAGACTTAACCCTTTACAGCACCAGGGAGGGCAGTAAATGCACATTTCATCTAAAAGAGAAGGATTATCAGACAGGAATGGAAAAAAATACCTAATGCTTACACAAACCACACCTTAACTTTAAGAGTAAGGAAAGATTGAAGGAAGGAGGGAAGATAAAGCACACAAACTGACTAAAGATAAAATAGTGTGTCTATACTGATATTACACATTTTAAAGCAAAATGCATTCCATGATTTGTCTAATAGAAGAGAATTTTACTAATGTTTCAATAATGAAAAAGTCAAGCTATCGACTGACAAAGCACTCTCAACTCAGAAAACAGAAAGAACCATAAGAAAAGGAAAACCATACATTTTTTAAATGGGCAAAATCTCACAGATACCTTATGAAAAAAGGATAACAAATGACCAATAGATTTATTTTACTTTTTTTATTGTTATTTATGTCTTTTACATTTTGTATTCCCCTTGGGTAACCCACCACCAATTCACCCATGATGCATCTCCATGGTCCCTTGTGTTCTTTTCTATTCCATTTTGTGCCCTTATCCTCCCCGCCCCCTGCCCCCACCCCCACCGCTGAGTGTCTCTCTCCTATTTGGTTTCCCTATAGTCCTGTTATAAGTGAAACCATTCGATATTTTTCTTTTTCTTTCTGGCTTATTTCACTGAGTATGATTCCCTCTAATTCCATCCATGTCGCTGCAAATTGCATGTGTTTATCTTCTTTGAATGCTGAATAGTATTCCATAGTGTATATGTACCACATCTTCTTGATCCAATCATCTATTTTTGGACATCTGGGTTGTTTCCATACTTTTGCTATCGTGAATGGTGCCGCAATGAACATACGGGTGCATGTATCCTTTCGGATTAGTGTTTTTGTGTCCTTTGGGTAAATTCCCAAAAGTGGGATTGCTGGGTTTTATGGGAGCTCCATGTTGAGCAGTTTGAGGAATTGCCATACAGCTTTCCATAGTGGTTGGACCAGTTCACATTCCCACCAGCACTGTAGAAGAGTTCCTTTTTCTCCACACCCTTTCCAGCATTTGTTGTTGCCTGTATTTTTAATGTGTGCCATCCTCTCAGGTGTGAGGTGGTATCTCATAGTGGTTTTGATTTGCATTTCCTTGATTATAAGTGATGTTGAGCATTTTTTCATGTATCTGTTGGCCATTTGCTTTCCTTCTTTGAAACCATAAAATGTATAGAAGAAAATATAGGCAAAACTCTACATGACATACATCTCAGCAAAATCTTGAAAGACACATCCCTCAAAGCGAAGGAAGTGAAAGACAAGATAAACAGATGGGATTACATCAAAATAAAAAGCTTCTGTACAGCAAAAGAGACATTAACCAAAATTAACAGACACCCTACCAACTAGGAAAAGATCTTTGCACACAATACATCTGATAAAGGACTGATAACAAAAATTTACAAGGAACTCACACAACTCAACAAAAACAAAGCCAATAACCCAGCCAATAGATTTATTTTTTAAAGTGCACAATTGTACTAGTCATCAAGGAAATGCAAAGTAAGCCGCAATGGCACACTTATGGTTAAAATTAAAAAGACAGACAATACAAAGTGTTGACAATGACATGCACAAATGGAGCTCTCATTCCCTGCCAAGTGAGCATCCATGTGTTGAAACAGACCCTTTGGTGTTTGACACTATGCAGCAAAGTTGAATATATGCATAACCTATGACCAAACAATTGTGCAGCCAACAGACATAGGATGCCACAGACATGTTCAAAATAACTTTATTCATAATACTCCAAAACAGTAAACAATCTAAATTATTATTAATTATAGATTGGATAAATAGAGTGTCTATGGTATCGCCACATGTGGAATTCTGTTCAGGAATGAAATGAAGTGGAAACAAGTGGACTTCTGCACCACACTGCTTTGCTGAGCATCAGCAGTGGGGATAAATAGGTCAGACATGAACCTGAGAAGGAAACCAGAAACAAAGGAACACACTGTATGGGTCATGAATATAAAGGTTAAAAAGAGAAAATTAATTGATGGTGTAGAAGTCAGGATAGGGCCTCCCTGGTGGCGCAACAGGTTAAGTCGCAGCACTACAAAGCTGTCCACAGCCACTACAGCAGGAGTTCTATCCACACGGCGCAGCAGATCTCTCCTGTCTCGCCCTCTGCTCCCCTCAGCAGTGTACTTCAGTCAATCCGCCTGTTCTGCTCCCCACTCTGTCTCTGGTGACTCCTCTCACCACCCCATACCTCTGGCCTACACCCCAGTTCTTGTATGCATAAATAAATAAATCTTTAATAAAAAAAGAAGTCAGGATAGTGTTCTCCTTGAGGGAACGTGGGAGTGAGCGAAAGGGAACCCTTAGGGTGGTCTGGGATATGCTGTTTCTTGAGCTACGAACTGGTCACACGGGTTAAGTTCAGTTTGTAAAAAGTCCTTGGACTGTACTATCATTCATGCACCTTTCCGTCTGATGTCATTCTTCAATTTAAACAGGAAGTGATTTTCAGTAATCTAATGTGATCCTGCAAGAGAGAGAATCTCTGAAAGTTTGTGTCTTCATCAGAATTTGTGCGAGCAGCAAGATGGCCGGTTCGGCCTGTCACCCCCGGGCAAGGACGTGCTGAAATCCCACGCTGTGCAGCACTTCCCAGACCCACCTTTTCAGTTTGGACTCATGATGAGCCAACTTCTCAGTCCTAACACCCAGGCCAGGGCAGGATCAGGGGGCAGCAAATGAGACCCAGGTTGAGCAAAATGCAGGTTAAACAGTGGGCAAAAGACTGGAGACTTTAAGGGGGGGGGGAATCCCCTTACTTTGCTTGTGTTGCAAAATCACATTCTCTAGTAAACGATGCATTAATTTGATTGAGCTGCAACAGGCATGGGTCAGGAAGAATATTAACGATGATCATCCCTGCTTGCCAGGCGAAGGGTGGCTCTGGTGCCCCCACACCACTTCTGGTGCTTGTTTCCTCAGTGAACACTCAGCTAATAATGACTTCGCGTCACTGGATTGTGGATTTCGCTGGCCGGGTCTGGCAAGAAGCAGACAGTGGAAGAAGAACCTGTTCTCTGGAGCCAACTGACCTTTATCCTAGGTGGAGACTGTTCTAGGGCCATTACGTGTCCCTCCTAAGCAGCCTGCTGAGCCCCACTGGGGAAACTGATGTGGCAGCTGTCTCTGCTGGACAATGGAAAGCGTCGCTCCAGGAAGTCAATTTGATGGGGAGACGACAGGCCCGCAGTGAGAGGCCCACATACTCCACGCGCCTAGTGGGACAAAGGAAATGCAATTACACTTGATTTTCAGTTACACAGATCTAGGCTCTCTTGTGAGTGAGAGCTAGATGAATCCCCATAACAAAGGAGGGAAGACGGGGTGGGGGGATTGGATAAGGAGGGTGCAAAAGGTAAAATGAGAAAGAACACTTAACCAAGCGTGGGAGTCTGGACCTTGGCAGGCAAGTGCAACCCGGTGGCGCAGCGGTTAAGCGCTGTGCTGTGGAGCTGCTGGCAGCACGCAGTGCGAGTTCAACGCCCAGCCAGGGAGAATCCCACATGGTGTGGCAGACCTCTCCTGCCTCGCCCGCTGCTCCCCTCAGCAGTGTATTTCTGATCTGCCTGTTCTGCTCCCCGCTCTGTCTCTGGTGAGCCCTCTCGCCGCCCCACGCCTCTGGCCTGTACCCCAGCTTGTATGTATAAATAAAAAAATAAATCTTTAAAAAAAAATGCATCGGAGGGCAGTTTCGGAGAAGACTACTGTCCAGCTGGGCGGGCTGCGGTGCCACTGCCCGGGCATTATCAGTGGCATTATCTGCAGATGGTGATTATGGGCTGTTACACATAGAGCCTTATGTCAGCGCTGCTGGGAGAAGGGCATTTAGCTTCCAGTGTGGGGTGAGCCAGGAAAAAATAAAGCAGCAGCCTGCCAATGCAGCGCAGGGACAGAGAGCCGTGTGGGAGCAGGGCGGGGACACCTGCACTGGAGGCAGAGTGCTGAGGCTCCCGCACAGGCCACACCCCAACTCCAAGCAACAAGGGCGCTGCGTGGGGTGTGAGGGGAAGAAAGCGGCTGCATGGAGCTGACACTTGGCCTCGGGAAGGGAACACTGCTATCTTGCTCCTTGAAGTGCCCTCTTCCTGCTTCTACCTTTTTCTTAAGTCCCAGCTGTTTCCTTAATGCCCCCAGAGACCGGGTTCTTCGTCCTCAGGGCCTCACCCACCCCCTTCGCCAGGATATGGTCAGGACAGCGCGGCTCCAAGCACTCGATCTGCCTTAAGATGCAGCGGGAACCCGGCCCTTGGCCTAAGACCCCTGCCCTCCAGGAGTCTTGGGCTACGAGGTTTGGGTGTGGAACTAAATTTGTTACAGGCTGTAGGAGTCAGAGGAAGAATTTTGTCACACACTGGTGCCTGATGAAGACAGCTAATCCGGCAGCCGAAAGACGCTTCTCTGTTCAGCGGCGCCTCCTCACACCTGGGAGAGTTTTATCTCTTTAATTCTATCAGCGCTTTTTACTTCAACATCCCTCTGTGAGGCCTGCAAAACATTCAAAATATCCTAAGGTGGACCTGGTTTTATATTTTTCGGGAATGTGACATTGAAGTAAGTTCTGCTCCCTTCATCAATACTTTATTAGGTTGAAATCTGCAGATGAAAGGAGTTGGCTGGGCTGTGTGGGTTGCCTGCCAGGAAATCTGTGAAAACTATTTTCATCTTTGCTAAGAGGTAAAATATTTATGTCTTTAATAAGCACAGTGACTGAGACATGAGGGTGCTTATAAATAGCTCTACCAAAAATGTGCATATCCACAGGACTTAAATGAAAAGAATGTGAGGCCTTACAAGTCCAACTCCACTTCCTCCCTCACCCATGACCTGTGGGGTAAGAGAGCTCCACGTAAGCTTCACCCCAACTCTGCCTCCTCCACGGCCTCCAGCCTTGTCCAAGCCAGTCCCTCTCGGGTGTGTGATGGACACCCTTCTCCCTGAGTCCCTGGGAGAGCAGTGACTGTTCCAGGTAGAACAGAGGCAGTGGCTCAGGAGAGCCCAGTTGTCAGTTTGCTGCCGTGGGTAAAGCGAACCGGGGGTCTCCAACTGGGGGTCACGAGTGGCTTTCGGGCCTGGGAGTCAAGTCCCACTGACTGTGTGTCAAGAAGAGATCCCTGAAAAGGCACCACCAAGCACCCTCCTACACACCCCATTCATACCAATTACGCCACTGTACAAACACAAACACCCCAAGCATAACTGTCCAGCCCATGGGTTAGGGTAAAGCAGTCCACTTAGTTTGGGAAGCTCAGATTACAGGGACCGTGAAACTTGAGTCAATTTCGAAGGACCCAGGCCACTTTCTCTAGCCAATCTCTTTTCTTTGTTGCGGTGTTAATAGCAATGGGACAGAAAAAGTGTGTTGGCCCCAGACACAATTATGTGACCCAGATACTACGGGCTCAGCTCTGCAGACCACAGCCAGGCAACACGGATCACTCACGGGACAGCAGGTGAGGCCAGGAATGGTACTGAAGGAGAGATTTCACGGCCATGGAACAGTCGATAAACATTTTGCTAAAGAATACATAAATATCTAGAATTCTTGTGGAGATGGCAAAGTCCCAAAGCACTTCTGGCAATATTTTTGGCACTCAGAGTCGCTCCATCTGCATGAACACATCATTCCTCTGGGAGAGGCTGGGAGAAACCTAATAAAACCCTCCAGTTCCCTGGTTTATCGCTAGAGTAGCTATTGAGTCGGCCTTCATCCACACCGAGAAATTAATCCTGGGATTTTTCGTGTGCAATTGAGTGGAGTGAGGGGATGCTAGAAAATAAACCCCAAGTCAAACACATACTTGCTTACTAGCATAGACTCTTCTGTGAGCAGATCTTTCCTTGACACACGTCACAATAGTGTTTTAAGTTTAGACATGGACCCAGTAATTTAAGTACTAGGTTTGATTAAAAATATTTTGTGAAACTTATAGCAGGAATATAGAGGGAATGACAAGAGAGAGACACCCAGTGAGGGAGGGGGAACATAAGGGCTCAAAATGGGGTAGAAAAGAGCACAAGGGACTACGGTGATGGGTCACAGGTGAATCGGTGGTGGGGTACCCAAGGGGAATACACAATAATGTAAGAGATATAAATAACAATAAAAAATAAATAAAATTTAGTGAAAATGTTCAACCTAGAAAGCATTATTAAAGTATTCTCAAATAATACCTACATTCAAAATTAGAAGTTGATGATTAAGAGTTTAATCATTTTGCATTTTCACCTTTTAAGACATTATTCTTAACAGACTCCCGCAGATATTTCTAGAATCTTCTCAACACACCTCTGAGGTCACTAGGAGAGGGAGGCCAGCTCACCCTGTATAAACAATGAGATGGGCCATAAACCTGGTGACAGATATGTGCCCGAGGGAGCTTGGCTGTGCTTTCCTCCAATTGTCAAGAATGGAATAACATGATCAAAAGAACATAAGGGAGTTACAAAAATCATGAAATGAAAAGCTGAGTCTTTGGTTGGTGTGGTAAACAGGAGCTTCAAGCACTCTGGGGCCAGACAGCTGTCAATATTGTTCAAAATTTTCAGGCCACCCATACCCACACACCCAATGCCTACACAGCTTTGCTTCCCTCCATAGACAAGCATTTTACCTCTTTTAGTAGTGGATACTTCCATCACCCTCAATAGCAGTTTCTCTCTGCATAAATTGACATGTGGAGTACGGTCTGAATTTCTTGGTTGCAATCCTCCACAGCAAAGTTTTCTGTGTCTTTATATGTGCGATGGTTCTGCTCCCACCTCCTCCGTCCTCGAGATCTGCCTCCCTGTGTCGTCTACACTGCTCTCACCCCTGACCTGAGTCTGGGTTGCTGAGGAAGACTGGATTCCCATCATCTTTGAACCACGGTTATGAGACAACACGGTTTCAAAATACAGAAGTGGGTCAGACGAAAGGACTCAGTTGAGGTAGCAAGTCAGAGCCATGTGACTAATGTCCATATGATGGACAGATGGATGTCGATATAGTTATAGCTACGGACATAGATCTAGACATATAAAGGCAAGTTCAACACATACATGATAAATAGATACAAATTTATAAAAGCAAGTTATAGATATTTGATCATGACAGATGATAGGTAGGTAGACAAGATAGATTTTCTAACATGTCATTTCTGTGTCTGTGTTTGAGTATTCAGGAATTCAAAACAATGAATATTTGGCTTTTCTTTCTGAGGCGGCCTTCTCTGAGATGGTAGTCTGGTGTGTGTATATTTCCAAAGAGAGGAAAAAATGTTATCCAAGAGTTCCTTAGATCAACCACCAGGTGATTCATCTGCCCAGGACTTGAGCAAAAATAACAATAATAAAATTGATAATGAGGTTTTTGAGCACATCCCATTTGCCAGGCACTCTGAGTATGAGGTTGGCTTATAGAAAATTGAGAGCAATGTGACTTTGCTCTTTCCATGGAAATGCACATTGCAGCCAGTGGGGAAGCGCAAGGGATGGCTGCCTTGCAGATGCTAAACAGTTTGCCAGCTTTGCATCACTCGGTACCTTACTCTAGACTTGTGGTCTCTGAACCAGTTGTAACACCTAGTGACCCTCCTGTTAGTTAATGAGTTAAAGTAAAATCTTTAACACATGTTCATTTTGAAATTTTATGACTCATAATTTTATCCTTTTAAAAAATTTAGACTCTAACACGCATCTAATCTTCCTAACACTAAGAATAATGGGAACAAGTTTGAAGGGGCATTCTAGCGAATGGAGAAGGGAAAGCAGTGGACACCAACCTATAATTAGATTTAAGGGAAGAGGCTTTGCTATCATTTCATCCAAACTCCATCTTATTATATGACTAAGTCTTCCCCAGCATCCCACATATCTAAGTACCCAATGTATAGAAACTCCAGATTTAGAACACTATTATTTCTTTTCTTTTTAAGATTTATTTATCTATGCATACAAGCTGGGGTACAGGCCAGAAGCATGGGGCAGTGAGAGGGTTCACCAGAGACAGAGTGGGGAGCAAACAGGCAGATCGACGGAAATACACTGCTGAGGGAAGCAGCAGGCGAGGCAGGAGAGGTCTGCCATGCCATGTGAGAATCTCCCTGGCCGGGCGTCGAACTTGAGTCACCGCTGCCGACAGCTCCGATTAACTGTTGCACCACCAGGGAGGCCTGAACACTATTAGTTCTTAAAAAGAGAGAGGAATTTTTTTCTCTCTTTAAAATGTTAAACAAGTTAAATATGTATATATGATATACATGAAAAAACTTTCTGTCTTCTTTGCAAAAGAGTCTTAACTGTTTAAAAGTAAATATCTCCTATCCTTCAATCATCTCCGAAATACATTTACCTTTCCCTTATTTGAAATGGTTCCAAGACACACACCACCTTATCGCTTCTTGTTACTTTTTGAGTTCATAATGCCCTAGAATTATACATCTAGAATTGGAAACAATTTTCTGTGACTTGAGTCTAGAAAAGTATAGGATGTTATTAAGTCATGAGTTCATAATGTGGGGTGGTATGCCTGTAATTTGCTAACAATTTCTTTGTATAAATGAAGTTGCCACCAGTTTTTGCATTTTATGTCTGTTCACTACATAGAACAGGAAATTCTCTTTAATATGTATACTTACTTATTTCTAATTAGATTCATTAAAATCTTTGTTTCTAAACTCTCAGTAATCCTTTGCATTCAATTTTTTGTTGAAAAAAATGCTGTCTTCTGTTTATGCTAGCAAATTATTTTTATATTAACAAACTATTAAACTATTTCGTTTAATACTCCATAATCAAGCATGTGATCAAGAATTTATTTTGACACTGTGAACTTACAGTCTATATATATGACTACTCTTCATACTTTTTAGGAATTCGCGCAGATGAGTTCCACATTTCTGATAGTTCTTTAGTTAGAAAGCTAGCCAGTTGAGAACTTGGTATGGTGATGACAGGAATCTACAGTTCTCTAGAATTTGAACAAAGCACAGAAGATTATCCCCAGGATAGGAAAAACCCCAACGATCCCCAAGCCTATAATTAAAGTGATCAACTACCGCAAGCCCCCACCCCCTAGCTCTCCACCTTCTAGCACCTCACTGGCCAGGCCAACTTGGACAAGCCTAACCTGTAATCAAAATGAAGGGCAGAATAACAAGAAGACAACAGGAAACCATAATGTCTTCTCTGCCAGATGTCTCCTGCACAATGGAGTTTAAAAAACACAACTTCTTTCCTTGCAGTGCTCAGCCCCCCATCCCCACTGAGCTATTCATGGGTCCACAGACAGAACCTCTTGGCACATTAGTAGCACAATGTTCTCCTGGCTTTTCATGCCATTGTTAATTATGCCCATAGAACACTCAAGTTAGGTGTTGCCAAAAAAACTGGTGAGTAAAGGAAAAATAGAGCCAGCCCACTAGTTCATTGAGCTACATGATTTCCAAAGTGATTTTTTTTGCAACCTCATTGATTAAAGTAAAGGACATTTGACATCATGTATAGACAGTCCAAATTCTTTAGTGATCTTCATTATAAACATATTGCTCATCATATAAATTTTTCATGAGATGCAAAGGCCCTTTTGATATTGTACAACCATTATAATTATGGAAAAACTGATATTGAAAGAGTAGGCAATAGACCAAAGGTCACCAGCAAGGTCAAGGATGAAATCAGATTTAAGAGTGAAAGTTTCCACTTCATTAGTCATTATTCCCCCAGCTAAACTGTAGAACATTCTGTTAGTGCTTATTATGTCCACAGTCAAAGAGAATTTCTATCACTGACAACTAAAGAAATCATCTAAGGAACATAACAACATCCAATTATTCAATTGATTAGTTGGATATAAGAATATGGGCAACTTTTTCAGTGTTGGGTAACACCTTCAATCTTTCCCTTCGTTAAATCTAACTAACCCTTTCTACCTAAAATGAGTCCTTATTTTACCAATGATTTCTTTCCCTTAGGAGAATCTGAGGTAGGGAATATCAACAGAATTCTTTGACCCTCTGTTCCATACATCTAATCCTTTGCTTTCCAAATTAATGGCATTTATATAATTAATGTACCATTTTAGCTGATGCCCAGACTTCTTCATACATACAAGGTACCTTTGGGAGGGCAATAACAGTATCATTTGAAAGAGAACCAAATTGCACCACTTAATCCAATGATGTAGCAATAAGGATAGAATAACCCTTTTAGCTATTACAACTTGGTAGGGAACTTTGCATGTCATCTCTGGGAAGAAGATAACTCCATGCCACACACTCAGAATGTACGAAGAGTCCCTGGTGAAAAAGCTGTCTTCAGAATAGGGTTAGTCTAGGAGCTGGGGAGAGCAAGAAACCAGGCCATCCATCACCAACCCTGGCCAACAGAACAAATCAAATGTGTTGCCCCAGAAGCTTATGAACAGAGCCTGAGGCTGGCCACACTCCTCAGAGCCAGCTGCAACCACACCTCTGCAATCAAAGATGGGTATGGGACAAAAGGAAGTTTTGAATTTGACAGAATTTTCCTGGACACGTTTAAAACAGGAATAATGTGACAGTCCAGGAGCAACAAACCCAATTAGACAAAACTCTTAAGGGCACAAGAGTCCCAGATGGTGCTGTGTTAAAGGAAACCCGCAAGGATGAAAACTACCCCTTAACGCAGTAATCCACAAAGCTGTATGAGAGTTAGAAGTAAAAGGAGGGTGGACGGAGACAGATTAAAGAAAGCAAGTGAATCCCATGACATATGCCTTATGAGTTTTGACACTTTGATAGGAAGAATCTGTTACAGTGCTTAAAAGTTCCAACACTCACCCCACAGGGTATAGGGAAAAGGAGCAAAAAGTTCAAAGTGAATAATTACCTGTTATTGATGTATTATATTTAAAGACCCTGGCTAAGGATTAAAGATATTCTCAAGGCCGTTAACAGCCTGCAGTAAACAAGTCATGTTTCAATGAGGAGGAGGAGAAAAGAATTTCAGGAGGGTTTCCTCTATCCTTCTGGAACCCCCTGTAGGTAATGCAAAGTGTGCACACGTACATCCCACTGACGGACGTATTTAAGTGCAGAAAAGATCGTCAGATATGGCAAGCGCTTTGCCTTGGTCCCCAGGGTCTCCTCCAGTGAGCTTTACTTTCTTTCACCGGCCTTGTCGTGTTAACCATTATGTCCCCGGCTCCACTGCAGGCCCAGGAGGCAGGAGGCACACGCGGAACTTGCTTGAGCAGCTGTTTGGCTGTCAAGTTGAACCTGCTTCTTTCTTCTTTTCACTTTCAATAAAAACCAAAAATTTGTCATTGGGATGACCAGTGACCCACCAAACCCAGACTCCCTTCCAGAGGACAGGCCTGGAGAGGGGCCCACCTCTCTGCAGAAAAGCCCCTCAGAAGCAATCGCTAAGTACCTCCCCGGAGGATGCACTTCATGGTGCCCTGTTTCTGCTTCTGCCTCCCCCTCTGTGGTATCTGATTCTCTGATCTCTCAGCTGAGGACTATTATTTTAATGAAAAACACTTCCAGGAAATCAGTCCAAGACAGATTTAATTTGATGTGGAAAAGAATTTCAAACGCACATTATGTCCATCGGAAATTATGATCAGCTTTAGCTTTCAAGTACCCAGATCTGAGGATGCCACAGTGCTTTGAAGGAAATGGGGAGGAGTACTTTTTGGTTTTGTTTTTGTTTTTATTTCTTTTAGGGAAAAACGAAGAAGAGTCATTCTTACCCCAGGGAAAAGACAGTTCTGATCCACATAATTACAACCTGTGCATGGGCAGCAGCGCCCAGCCACGCACTGAAGCCACATGGCACATCTGTCTCCTGGAACCTGCCTGGAAGCAGCTGGAAGAATCCAGTCTGCACAGAAAAGGAATGACAGGTCCCTGGGAGGTGATCTCCCTCGATGCAGGCATCTATGGCACTCCCTGCACAGGAAGCCTTGCTGCCTCAGAGCACTGAACAGAGAAAGGCCTCCCGACCCACACGCACTTGCTTTACAAAGTCCAGCTCCCACCTGGGCCCTCAACAAGCCAGGCCCTGCATCCAGCCTCTTCTAAACCTCATCATCCAAAAAAGCACTTTACCCAACCACGGCTCACTCTTCTCTCTTTGTCCCTTCCATCCCAGAAGATGACAATATCCCACATTTTTACAGCAAAAAGAGGCCAAACTAACACTGCATCTAAGTTCCAGCATAATAAAAAGATCTCTCTTATGTAACAAGATGCCACTGTGTCTCATCCCTCAGCTTTTAAAACCCAGCCCCATGCTTATCCTCATTTGTCCTTCGACTATGTCGGACTTCAGGGGCACACATTTAAATCACACGGCACTCCTGCCCTAGAACTCTGCTCACAAAGGTCTACAGATTTGTTACGAACATGATGGTAAGCATTAGTCCTCTATTCTTATATATTTTTTATTGTGGTGAGAAATAAGTAACATAAAACTTGTCATTTTAACCACGTTAAGTGCACTCTTCATGGTGTTAATTACAGTCACAAGGTTGTGCAACCATCACCACTCCCTGTTTCCAAATTTTCATCATCACAAACAGAAATCCTATACTCATTAAGCAATAACTCACCAGGTTCCCCCATCCCCTAAGCCTCTGGTAACCCCCAAACCAATTTTTCTCTATGAATTTGCCTTTTTTAAGATATTTCGCTTCAGTGGAAACACACAATACTTGTCCTTTTGCGTTGACTTGTATTATGTAGCATAATGTTTTCAAGCTTCATAGATGTTGTACATGTATCAGATTTTCATTCATTTTTATGGCTGAATTGTTATTCCATTGCACTTACATGCCATATTTTGTTTATCCATTCATCAGCTGATGAACACGTGAGTTGTTTCCACCTGTTGACTATTGTGGGAAAATGCTCTTATGAACATGGGTATATACATACCTGTTCAAGTTCCTGCTTTAATTCTTCTAGCTATATTCCCAGAGGTAGAATGAATTCCTTTCATTTATATGGGATAGATAAATGAATAAATGAGCATTTTTAACAGAGACACCAATTTATGCAAAGACACAAAGGCACAACAGCCTATGTAGCTCTGTGCTGCTGGAAGTATTTGGAATGACTGCGTTGGGAACCCAGAGATGAGGCCAGGGGGGATAGAAATGCTCTGAAAACCCACCATTTCCATCTTCTGAATGTGCTTAATCAAAACCCGGGAGGCTTCCAAGTACAGCTTCCAGTGTGACTGGTCCCCAAGCTTTCCTCTTCCCTGACACTCAAGACAGAAGTCACTCAAAGAAAAAAAAAATGCCCTGATTCCTGTTGACAAAGTGGCCCTAGCTCCACCCCTTGTTCTGTCACTGCAGAAAGATCTCAAGCTGAGGAAATTTATGTTTATCAGGAAAATCATTCTTGTGTAGAGGAAAAGGCTAACTGTCAGTGTTTTATTTTGAACACCTCTGTCATCCACCTCCCAATCAACAGTGATAACAGTCACAGGAGGTAGAAGTTTTCTGCAGTATCTGCCTCATGGATGAACCCGATGATGGATCAGCTGATTCTGATCACGAGCATCATTAGCCAGTATAGAAGATACAGAGGTAGAGGGAGGTGCAGGAAAGATGATGACCTCATTTTCAGATAAAAACTGAGAGGCCATCTCCAGGGGTAAGGTGGGGGTGAATGTTGGGTTTCAAGGAAAGGTCAGACTTGAAAGAAGATGTGGAAATCATAAGCATACAGGATGAGATGTCTAGGTAGGACTTCAGTGACTGAAGAAAAGAGAGTCAAGACCGGAATTCTAAAGAATTCTAACATTTAAGAAATAAGTCATCAGAGACTCAGAACAGCAAAATCCTATAGGGCATTAGTTCAAGGAGAGGGTGCACAGCAGAACCTAAAACCACAGAGCCCTGGTGAAAGTTAAGGATTCCGTTGGCTCTGACGACAAGGAGGACCAAGAGGATTCAGACCAGTCTTGGGGAGCAGTGCACAAGTTACCCATATTTAAAGAGTGAAGGGAAATGATGAAGTGGACTTAGAGTGATTCTCCACATTTGGCAACAAGTGCTACTCATGGTAGACTCTCAAGCTCTTATTGTATAAGTAAGTGAGGAAATAAACACTTGGCAGGAAGTACTTGGATCCTAATTCTCACCACTGTCTATATAAAAATTAGGAAAGAGACATACCTACAATTGTTAACCAGAAAAACCCTGAGTTATTTTAAGTTGAGTGAACATTATTTAATTATGTAACTGTAAAACTTCCCACATTTTCAAAGAATGAAATAAATCAGATCATTAACTACACTACAAAATGATTATAAGATACTTGGGCTTTGAAATTTTGACGATCTGGAAAAGTAGAATTTGTTCTAATGTGAGCAGAGGCTTATTTTTCTCACTTACTAAAGGCAGAACCAATAAATACTTTTGAATTATCTTAATTTAAGTGCGTGGATAATCACAAATAGAAAAGACAATGAAAATGAAGAGATGGGCTAGGTTAACCATCTGAATTACAGGCAGGTATACTATACAGTATTAACCTCTGAACCCTTTTCAGCCTTCTCAGTTGCCATGAGCTGAGGAGAATGATGAATTCAACTCTGCTATTGTGGTTAAGAGCAATAAAATAAAATGAAAATAAATCTCTTACATAAGATACAAATTCTGGCATACTTATCTCCTGCTCTAGGTTGAAGAGTGGCTCTTACAGATAACCTGGGTGTATTGCAGGAAACTCTGGGGTTAAATAAGATGAAACCAGCTCCCCACTGCAGGGTCCTGCACACCTTTATCAGTTCAAAAAGTGGGAATTTCAAGGGAAATGGAGCCTCCAAACTGATTATTCCTTTCCAACCTCGGTGTCCTGCTTCCACAATTCTGTTCATCATTTCTTCCTAAAATACATTTCCATTCTGTTACTCTACAGCTCAAAACTCATTAATGAATTTGTACATCCATTTTTAAGAATAAATTCCTACTCCTTGAGCTAGCAGTCAAGTCTCCCTAGATACGAGCCTGGTCATTCTTATGTGAATTTTCCAACCAAACTAACCTACTCATTGTCCCCAAGAAGCTCTACCCGGGGCCTGTCTCAGGGCCTTGTCGCACTGGGTCCCTCAGTGAAGGGCCTTTTATATGATCTTCCTACTCACAAGAAGAGGTATATCTAATTTAAGTTTCTTGAAGATAGAGATGGACAATCAAATTTCTTGCATTTCCCACAGCATCTCCCTCTAGGGAGGTTACAGGGGCTGGAGGAAAAAAAAATTGAATGGATAAATAGAAGAGTAGATGAATAAAATAAAATAAAGCCCAAAGTCACAGCGACTTTTGGAAAAATACAATGTATTTGTTTGGATGCTTCTAACATGCGTTCAGACTGTCTTGTACAATGAAGAAATTCGTTGTTCCTTCACATGGACTGGGCCCAGCTGGAGACAGACCTCGGGGCATGTCGGTGACTCAGCACTGCCCCCCAAAAGGCAAGCCTTTTCCTGATGCTCTGCCGCGCTTCCACACGCTGGCTTCATTCCAGGCAGGCTGCCCTGTGGCTGCCCGAAGCAACTGGGTCATGTTTTTTCTTTATCATATGTAGTGAGAGAGAACTCACTTTCCTGCATGCAACCCAGCTCCCAGCACCCAGGGACTCCACGTGCCAACCAGCTGGACCAAAGCCAGGAGTGGACTCCACACCATTTAAGGCCTGAGAACTGCACGACACAGTGTGGATGCCTGAAGAAAGCAAAGTCCTGTAGTGAAAAAAAGGGTAGTGGGAATTGACAGTCAGCAGCCAATCAGCGATGTCCATGGTAGCAGATCATGGGGCTATATCATGTATTATCTCACTGAATCACAGATGTTGTGAGATAGGTAAGGTTGTTCCCATTTCACTGAAGAAGAAACTGAGGCACGTTGAAGTCTAGTAACTTGCTCTGGTTCACTCTTGCTTTAAACAATGGCTCCAAGAGTCCAAACTTGGATTTATAACAACACCACAGATAAAACAATAACATAGCTTGAAGGTTGCAGAAAAATTTTAACACTAACACAGTTCTTAATCGCAAGAGCCAAGAATTCCTGCCATGAATCGTTACTTGAAGGGGAAATGGACACTCTACACACCCCACATCCCAAAGACTAAAAGTATAAAAGGATTACTGGGCCTCCCCGGTGGCGCAGCGGTTGAGCGCTGTGCTGTGGAGCTGTCAGCAGCGGCGAGGCGAGTTCGACGCCCGGCCAGGGAGAATCCCACATGGTGCTGCAGACCTCTCCTGCCTCGCCCGCTGCTCCCCTCAGCAGTGTGTTTACGTCGATCTGCCTGTTCTGCTCCCCACTCTGCCTCTGGTGAACCCGCTCACCGCCCCACACCTCTGGCCTGTCCCCAGCTGTATGTATAAATAAATAAATTTTAAAAAATAAAAATAAAAAATAAAATAATAAAATAAATAAATAAATAAAAGTATAAAAGTATTACTGATGGAGTATTGATGTATCATCATTTGGAATTAGTTGGATTAGTAATTTATCATTCAAAATGAATAAATGGGAACTCCAGTGAAAGTAAAAAGAGTCTCAGTCACTATCCTAAACATATCTCAGGTATTTCATCATTAAGAAATCGCAAAAATCCAGGTATTTTATTCCTACCTTACAGATTGAGAAAGTGGAGCCCAGGGGGTTAAGTAATTCACCTAAGGTTACCTAGAGCCAACAATAGGCAGAAACAAGATTTGAGCCATTACTCTTAAAGTTTACCCACCACACATTAATAACTGTTGTATCTGTTTCTTTATCAGAAACTGAGAAACTCACTCCCAACTTGCTGGAAATCCCTGTGAGAATAATAGGAACAAATCCTATCCTAGCCCCATCCCACCTCCCACTCGCCCAACTGCCCCAGCAGAAGGAAGACAGGCCAGGTGTATCCCCGCTGCACCTGGCCTGATGGTGGGAAGGTTCACTCGGACCAGCAAAGTTTACATCCTCAGTGGGGGAGACATCACTCCCAAGGGAATGAAACTTAATTCTTGGGGACCAGAATCCCTCAGATATCATAATGTTGTGTGGCTCCCCAAAGCTCCATGCCACTCAGCAAAACCTTATTTCTCAGTATTTCATTTTTCTCAGGAGGGGGAATTTAAAGCTGATCTAATTTCTCTCCCTAGAGAGGTGATAATGGATAAAAGGTTGGGAAAATGCTGCCTGTAAGAATCCACCCGAAACGGGAGCACCGCCGAGAATGGCACAGGTCGCCCCGCTGGCCACGTTCCTGCCCTAATCTGGTCAGCGTTAAGCTGCTAACCTGCTCTAGGATCTACCCTAACATGCCTGATTACTTGCCAGAACGTTCCAAACGTGCTGTTCACATATACATAATTTCATAAGTATTCCAGGAAAGGAAACTCTTGGGGGAGTGGTCAATTTGGTGAATTCTTAACTAAATGCAATCAAGCTGTTTTCCTTGCTGTAGGACTTCTCGGCAAAGACGACCCCAGGGAGAGCCCAGAGCTCTGGGTGTTGGAGCACCTTCCCCCAGAGAGCGCGACTTGGAAAATGTGTCAGACAAGGGTGACCTGCCACAGGCCCATCTGGCTCTCTGGGCAGGGCAGGAGCTAGAGAAGTCCCTGTAATTGCATTTACTTCATTTCTCTCTGGATTCAGAAGGTTCCGATGCTCAACTGTGCTCAAACCAAGCTGTGCTCAAAAAAAAAAAAAAAAATACAAATAGAAGGTAGAAAGTATGTTTCTATCTCCATGTTTTCATTCCTGTCACCATCTGCACATGCAATGGCATTGTCTATACACCCTGCCTGCCTTATTGAGGGTATGCAAATAGATTTACTTAGCAGGAACAGTGGTTACTGATAAGAACGAAGGAAGAGGGGAGGGACATGAAACTCAGCTAAGAATTCCTCGCAAAGGAAATCTGATGAAGGAGAGAAGGAGAAATAGAGATAGGGTGATGGAATAAATCACCAAGTTGGCAAGGAAATTAGCAATGTCAAGCACAATGGCCTTGCTAGCCAAGCGGAGGCACTCTCTGCTGACCCGGACTACCTCTTTCAGTCAGGTATTGTTGGTTTTTGTTTTTTCAGGGTGTTTTTTAATGACGTACCTTGAAAGCAAATATTCCACAACAGTGAAATGGCCTCATCACCAGCCGCCTGCTTAAGGATTTCTGCACAGCAAGTTTTCATTTCCTCTGCACGGCAGGACCACCTTCTTTGTTCACATTTCACCCACAAGATCCTAACCCATGCTGCTAAGACCAGTCCTGCCTTCAAAGAGTCACTTGGCAGAGGGAAGGAATTGGACCCTTGCCAGTAACAAAGTGTTTCCAACCTGGAATTCTGGAGGCAGGGGCTCTTTGACCACCTCCCCCACTCTCTAAGCCTGGTGGCTCTTTCTGAGCGCACGCATTCGGCTTGGCCCTCGCCGGGCACCCACAGGCATCCTTATGGATGAAACAGACATGACTCCTGCAGGACGTCTTTGTCCTTGGGACCCAAAGATACCAATACTGGCCCCTTCGTGGCCGGGGAGATTAATCTCCCTTGTTTCAGAAATTGCACCCAAGGCTGCAAGAAATCCTAACTGCACAGGATTTTGCTTTATGTGGCATTTTCCACTGACATCTGTAAAAATCAAATTCCAAACTTAGTTTCTATCTTAGGCATCATTAAGTACTTTCATTAGTTTTGTTTTGTTTTTTCACCTCGTACTTTAAATAAAAAAGTTTTTAATGTGTGCTTATGTGTAAGGGCAAGGGAGTTGAAGGATGCTTCTTGTGATTATTCCACTTAATCAACAACCCCAAATGTCACACCAGAGCATCTTGCGCATTGCTAAGCCATGTGTTTGCAATCGGCAGTTGCTCTTTGAGCCTGGCCAGCATATGTTTTTAGCTTTTGAATTCAATTTCAGCAACCTTGAGAAGGCACAACATAGCTGGGCAGGAATTTGAATGGTATTAGCTTAATTTGGATTCTGTAGGAGCCAGATAGCCGTTCACCCATCTGTCTGCCAAGATGTCCATTTGCAAGTGCGCACCAATAGCTCACTTACTCATGAGCCTCAGGCACGCCCATGTGTGTGTGCGTGTGTGCGCGTGCGCATATAGTGGAAGACTAAAAGAATAAAATAGACCTGTCTGTGACAGAAGGCCCATCATGCATGGTGTGTTTTGCAAAGAAAAGTCTGGGGTCTATACACAGTAAGCATAATGAATCCAGGCAGGCTCTGCCGAGCCCCAGTTTTTAACTGGTCAGTGATGCTCGATAAATTGCTCACCCTTTGGTCTGTATCTTCACATCCTCAAACATCTGGAAGAAAACTAGAAGGAAAATGTACCACTTGTCCCAAAAAGCCAGATGTGTGCCATCACAAGGAAGGAATGTCCAGATGCTGGACACATCCACCGTGCTCCTCGCAGCCAGCCCCTCCCCACCTCTATTTTTGGACATCTGGAGTCACATGAACAGATGGAGGCTTACTCATCAGTTTAGAGCACTTTATGCCACTTCAGATCCTTTAAAAGAGGTGGGGGGCATACATCAACAAACTCATTTTATTGTGAGATGAAGAAATCCTTTTTCAAATTATAATTTTACTTTTACATAGACTTCACTAGATAGGGGTGTGTGTGTGTGTGTGTGTGTGTGTGTGTGTGCTGGACAGGGCAGGAATTTCAAAATAAGGCTACACGTCATCATTACCTAAAGAACTTTCTAGAAGTAGATCTCTATTTCTTATCTGGGGCTATTGAACCAAAATCTCCAGTTCTGAAATCAGTATTTCTATATTGTAGCCAGTTGGCTCTGCCATCAGAACACAGAGAGGTATTTGGGGTGTAGGAAGCAGGGAATACATAATACACTAATACCAATACTAATACTGTACTGCAGTGACTTTCATCAACCTCCTGCCATGCTCTAAGTGGCGATAGACATGATTTAGCGCCTTCAACTTCGATATCATATACAATATTTCCATTTTACAACTGAGGAAGTTGGAGCTTAGATGCAAAGTTGCAAAGCTGGTAAGTGGTAAAGTTGAACATTCAAGAGCCTGGTCTAAAGAATTGGGTCTCGTGAAAATCACAAGCTCCTGTCCACCACAGGAGAGGTCAGTTTAGTGCTCTCCTCCCAGCTTTGAAAGTCTCCATCTGATCAGGGCTGAATCACAAGATTAATCTGTCTCCTGATCTAGTCAAACTTGTTTGCTTTACAGATGAAGAAACTTTGACCTAAAGAGAGTAAATGTCTCTTCTGGGCACCCAGAAGGATTGGAACATAGATTTCCTAATTTTGTCATTGTCCTAAAAGTGTCATGCTTCTGGTTTAGTAACTAAGCTTTCTTCATGACTTAAACATTAAAAAGTTCCCTTGTCCAGCAAAGATTGTCAAATTTAATGGAGCTCAACCAATTTTCTAAAAGTTTCAGATTTGAGGATCTCTGGAAACTTCTCGAAACTCTTAGTGCACCATTATAGCATCCAGGAGATTATTTTTGTTTGCTTGTTTTGTTTGTTTCCTTGCTTGCTTGTTTTGGGGTCCAGATAAGGACTATTTCTAAATTTATTTTAGAAGTCTGTTTTCACTATCCAGCTTCATGAACATATATTTCATGTGTAAAAGGTAAAAAGGGTTACCTTGTGGCATTAGGAGACACCAGATGTATGTTACATCAATTTTCCCTGAGGTTCCCCAACTCATGTGATTAAGGCTAAATTTTCTAATACGACCCAGCAATACCACTTTTGGGAATCTACCCAAAGGACACAAAAACACTAATCCGAAAGGATACATGCACCCGTATGTTCATTGCGGCACTATTCACAATAGCAAAGGTATGGAAGCAACCCAGATGTCCAAAAATAGATGATTGGATCCAGAAAATGTGGTACATATACACAATGGAGTACTATTCAGCATGGAAAGAAGATAAACACATGCAATTTGCAGCGACATGGATGGAATTAGAGGGGATCATACTCAGTGAAATAAGCCAGAAAGAAAGAGAAAAATATCGAA
>PVIJ01010786.1:18191-58362 GCA_004024925.1 Scalopus aquaticus | reverse complement strand
CAGTATCCATTATTACATTACTGTTCAGTTATATATATTGCTTTCATTTTCTTTGTGTCATTCTCATAATCAAAAGACTTTATAATATGCAATAAAATATATGGCTTAGTTTCATTTTAGAAAGGTATTTTGATAAGTGGATATACTCTTCATTTTACTTGTAATGTTATCTGGCCAGTTCTAACCATTATGTAGTTTACAGACCCTTTGGCTTTAGTCACATTTTCTTTCTATAAGCTATCCATTCAAATGCATTCCTTATATCAAACAATTAATCAGGTCATAAAGGGAATGGCTTTTGAGAGATGTAATCTTTTCAATTTCCCCCCAAGAAGGAGGATCATGTAAGTACCTTCTAAGGGGTGGTCAACAGCATCTCTTTTGGCACCCTCTTCCCTCAGTTGGGAAACGGGACACTACCCTGGGCTAATTGAAGCCAAGAGCCTGGCTCAGTTTCTTTGTCTTGCATGGCACATTTTTAGATTCTTGAGCCCTGCAAAACCTGAACTCCCGGCAACAACTCCCTGCTGCCCACCCCAGCCCCCGCAGCCTGTGTCTTCAGCCATGCATGCCATTTTGTGTTTCTGTGCAATTTCTGACCCACAGAGCTGTTCCTCTTATTTCTGAGCCCAGATTGTGCCCTTTTGAGTTTTTATTTTTATATCTACCATTATTTTGTATTTAAAAATGTTTTCTATATTTTTGAAATAATTTTCTCTAATATAAAGTGAGAGTTTCTTGTAGAAAATTTTAACAATTTAGAAATTAAGAATCACCCTTAATCTTCTTTAGCATTTCCTTTCATATTTTTGTGAGTATATTTTTCCCCATCTTTATTCACTTACTCCTAATTTATTAACAGTTGTAAGTACTTTTGGATAGGTTTCTTTTCCATTTTAAGAATCACCATTATACTTCTATTAAGAAGGTAATTGCAGGTATTTTAAAGAAAAAATATGAAGGAGGAAATACTTCTTGAAGTGCACGGTAGCTTCCTAAATAACAGAAACAAAAGCAATACCCCTATGCCTCTGGCCAGTATTTATGCTCTGGCCATTCTGTCGTCAGCATTTACCCAAAGAGGTTAAAACTATTTAAATTAGCTGGGAAATGAATTCCCCCATTCAAACTAGTAGTAGTTCTAAATTTAGCTTTGCTCTTAGTTTCATCTAATCCTTAATTATAATACTCACAACCTCACTCCATGTCTATTCCATGACTTCATGTCACAGAATATTTAAAGCAAGTCATACAAACCCAATCTGAGCACCTTTGGAGAGTATAAAGTACATTTGCATAGAAGTATGGCTACTCATAAAATTCCTGCAGTGTTGTTTTCTTCTATGTTGCAAGAATTTTATATTTAACCACCGAAATTGAGTTAACTACTAAACATCAACTTTATTACATAGTCTAAAAAATAGTTAAATGAAACAAGTTCTCCATAAAAATGACCACACATAGTTTTCATCCTGAGACAAATTAGGTGATCATGAATGCATAATGATTATTTGTGATCCTTACGGGGTTTTTAGTAGTGACGTGGGGTTTATTAATATGTAATCTGGAAGTAGTACTTAAGCTGCCTATTAAAACAGAAATGCTGAAATGACATTGTTCTTTTACTTCTGAGTGTAGATTTTGACTTCTACTTAGACAGAATTGGTGTGCTAAACCAAAATCTGGGACTCTGAGACCTGTGCTTCCTTCATTGCTTTTTAATGGATACATATCAACTCAGAAGGAGGTTTCTGGCAGCTTTTCACAGTAATCTAATCTCAGCTCAGTCCTCTTCAATATTTTCATCAGTGACTTGGATGAAGTCGTAAATAGCATTCTTATCAAATTTGCCAATGACAGAAGCGGGGAGAAATAGCAAATATAGTAGACAAGAGAATCAGAAGCCAAAAAGATTTCAGCAAATGGGAGTGATAGGCTGAATATTGAAATATTAAAATAAATATAAGATTTGGGTTCCAGTAAAGGTAAAATAAAAACAAAATACAACTGACTTAGACTTGGCTCTCTGGAAAGAGAAAGAAGAAAATTCCCTAAATTGGAGAGTTGTGTGTAGAATGTTTGTTGCGTGTGTCCATGAGATCCATGTGTGAGGATATGAGAAAGAGAGGAGTGGACAGAGAGAAAAGCTAACCTGCATTGACTATGAGGCCTAAGCACCTTCTAAAGGGAGCGCTGGAACTTTCAGGACCCTTCAGAGATGTTCTGAATTGAGTCAAGGGGGCTGAGCCTTTGTATTCCAGTATCAGGCAGTTACTGGTTCTGGGTCCCCCTGTGGGAGAGGGAAACTGTGAATAAAGCAATTACGGACAGTGGAGGGCATTTTCTGGTGAGAATGGCAGTTGTGAGGTGTGAGCAGCCAGTATTCCCACCAGCTAGGGTGCTGGCAGAGCATCAGTGTACATGGTACCCCAGTGTTATTCAAACGATGGTCCTTGGACTAACATCACCTATGAACTTCCTAGAAATGCAAAGATGTGGATCCTGCCCCAACTTACTAAATGAGGGAATGGGGCCAAGAAAATTTAAACAAGTTTTCCAGTCTCCAGGTCTTTTTGATGCATATTAAAATTTGAGAACCTTTGTACTATGCCAACCAAGAACATTCAGAAAGGTAAGATAACATAGGAGTTTTATTGATAATTATCTCAGTCTCTCTCTCTCTCTCTCTCTCTCTCTCTCTCTCTCTCTCTCTCTCTCTCTCTCTCTCTCTCTTTAACACACACACACACACACACTCACTCACTCACTCACTCACTCACGGCAAGAGTGCACTGGAAAAGGAAAGCTAAGGCGGTATTAGGCCAGAAAACTTCAAGCAGGTACTCTAGTACAAAGGACTTACTTTTCAGTTTAATAGAGAGCCAGATTTTGTGATAAAGCTTTCTGCAGATGGCTCAGACTGCCTCATAAGGTTGTGGTGTGCAGGAGCAGGTTGGTCAATGCTTTGGTACAATAATTTCAAGCACCCTATGACTTTAGCGTCCAGATCCCCTTGATGCACAACTCTTATACACTAGACTTTTTTCTAGATGGGGTTCTGTCAGAAAGCATTCCATTGTTTCTGAATAAATGTTAACTCCAGAAAGGGCCAATAAATAAATAAATAAATAAAAGCTTAGGCGATATCAGGTTAAGTAAAGGTAAACAAATTTCTGTAGAATTGAGCAGAATTTTTATTGTATGTACTGTCAACAAAGTGTGTATGTGTGGTATGTGTGCGTGTTTGGGATATATGCCTACCTTATAAAACTTTCACCGTGGAGCCAATTTCTCAAGAATCTTATGTGACAATATACATATACATAAACATGTACTCAATAAACATTTGTAAAATAGATAGTGTAGTGCTTAGCCCAGACCCCTGCATGGAGATCATTTCATTGGCAGTTACTTGAGTAGTACTCAAGTACTGTTAGCTGAACTCTTCTCTTGGGCATAAGCCTGGAAATTTGCCATACTAACCCTTCTATCTTTGACTCTACTCGGACAACTTTTCTATTATTCCCTTAGGACTATTATTCTCAACTTATATTCAGTTACAAGTATAGGTAGTATGTAGGTAGGTGTGTGGAAGGGGAGAAGGAGGAGGGAAGGAGGAAGGAGAGAGGGAGAATGAACAAGAGGAGGAGGAAGAGGGGGAGTTGAAGAAACAGAACAAAAAGGAGCATGAGGAAGATGTTTACCGAGGACTGAGAGAGAAAGATTGGTCCTCTGGCTCAGCATATTTGACTCATTGAATCCTTGTTTTTCTGAGACTTTCTGTAATGAGAATGAAGGAGAAATGATTTAAAAATTATAAAAGTAATCTAGGATACCTTTAGTAAAAGAAGTCACTGTTTTAGCAGAGAGCAGTAGACAAGAGAGTCTATTATAATTGCTGGCATCTGCTAATAAGTTTTATTCTCCCTGAAACAAACTCCATTAACCCTCCTTTATATTCTATTCTCATCAACATTTTAATAGCATGGGACTAACTCTTACAGATTTTTTTTTCTCCCTCATAAGACATATAATCCACAACTGGCTCATCATTACATTTAGCCTTTGAGGTTGCTGCTAGTAACAGAAAAAAGATTATACTGGCAGGTAGACAGTTCTAGAAACCTAGCCAAGCACTTGGTGTATGTGAATCAGCCTTCATATCAGCTCATACAGAGTGGTCAGCTGGTCAACCCATCTCATTTAGCAACGATTCCTGATAGATAGACCTGGTCTATTCACGGCTCTTCAATAGAACAATCCAGAGAACCAGAGTTGAAGCTCAAAGTTCTAGCAGGATTCTTGACTACAAGTCCTTAATTGATAGGGTAATGTACCTTGTTCAAGCAGAGTTACTCTTTCTCTTGTCAAATGACAAGATGTTACACAGATATCTTTACAATTTACTAGCCCACCTTCCAAAAAAGAATATAACATCTTATACTTAGGAGTTAACCTTTTCTAAATCTGTGTTGTCAGCTTCATTATCACCATAGATAAGGTTACTGAGTCACAGATTCTGTGGCTTTCTCAGGTTCAAAACCCCTGTTTTGTGGCAATTCTGACACAAAAATTCTTCTATTTGAAGAAAAAGAGAAAAGCCTTCTTTATTTTCTCTCTTATTTTTACCTTGCAACATCATTTAAATGATAGTTCTATAAGTCTTTGAGAATTTTCTCACTAGGGTGTTTCGTTACTTCGTAATATTTCAAGTAGTTCTATTAACTCTTTTCTACTTTGTCAGCATCACTGATGTAAATGGTTCCAAATAGGCATTTAAGCAATTATTTGCCATTCTTTCTAGAAAAACAAGTTTCCTCTGTCTTCTATATTTGTATCCATGTTTTGTCAAATTCTGCTTTTTAGAATGGGTTATCTGGTAGAGCCTTACAATTCTAACTTTGAAAAAAGCCATATTTAAATAGTGACTATTATTTATGCACTAGTGCAATCATTATGTAATAGAGGTTTCTAAGGTCAAAGACTGATACTTGCATACAGTTGCCATTTTCTAATCAATTGCTTTGGTAAAAATTAAATGCTTACTCTGCCAGATACTGCAGTAGGTACTGGAGGATGTCGAATAAGTTCTCCTTGAGTATATATTCCACTCACAAAGCACATATGCAATTTTATTAGTTCTGACACCAAGGCTACACCAATACTATCATTTTTATCACATCATTTTTTCATGAAGATTTAAATAGTTATGTCATTCATACATGGAAAGTTTGAAGAGCTTCTTAAAAATACATGCTCCAGGAAAGACATGATCAGGTAAGGAAATTATGATGTGCATATTTTCAAATGAGAAATCAGAAATACATGTGCCTATTGAAAGTACTTGATGTTTACTGTATATATGAGAAACTACTGCTTTCCCTATAGAGTGCCATTTTTTCCCCCAAGAACTCAAACTAGTTAACAGTGAACTAAGTATTAAACTTAGTCTTGGAGAATCTGATAGTATAGTGGTACAAAGGTTGTAAATAAAAAAAATAGTTTATATGCAGATCATATTTTTTCTACTGATATTTATCAAGCAAGGAAGGTGCCTGAGTATCGTGCACAGTGGTCTCTATGAGAGGGGTGGGTAGCCATAAACTCCAAGTTTGCTGTCATTATAGCAGGAAAGTGGAAGAGCTAAGCTTAGCTTTAGAAAGTTGCTTGGGAGCTAGCGATTTCCTAAATAATCCCTAAAACATATTTGACGTATACCAAATGAACAGAGCATCAGATCAAAGTCAGAAGCACAAACATGCTGGATGGCATGCATCTTTCCTAGACCTGCCACCTCGTCCTGTGCCAATTAAATTTTCAGAAGGGAGCTTTAAGGATATTTCCAAACAAATGTTATCTTGTAAACTGGTCTCTCCCCTTGCTCTGCTTTTGATGTGGTAAACTTTATTTCTTTGCACTTCACTCAGAGCAGAATAAAGACTGGATAAAAACAATTTAAGTTCCATTCTGTGATGAACAAAGGTAATTCATAAGTACACATACATTAACACTAATGGGGAAATGATCGTGTTGTTCAGTAATCTTCTTTTGGGGATTTTTGTCAGTATTGTCACTAGCATATGCCAACTAAAGGAGTACAGTAGATCAGTGATTAAGAGACTTATTTAAATAACACCTAAAGAGTATTTTTATTTTGAGAAATCATACCAGCGTAAAAATGAGCTGAATGCACTACGTCTTGGTTTCCATAACTTAAAGTTGGTAGCGGTCACTCAACGGCTTTCTCATTCAGTTTCCTTATGATTTGGGTGTGCTAGAATTTGGGAAAACACTTTTAAGTAATATGAGAAAGAGAATAAAATTAAATATATGGATTTTTATTGCTTAATCTCATTTCTGATTATTTTTGCCAAACTTTGCTGTATTATAGATATAGATACAGATGTGGATATACTTCATAAACTTCATTATATGTATAAACTTCATTATACTCATGCCAGTGGACTGTTTTATTTTTTAAATGTTATTGTATACTTTTTCTAGATAATTTTGAAAACTGTTTACTTGCATGAAGATGTTTGAATTTATCTAAAGTTTAAAAACAACTCTTCAAAGATTTGATTACTCTAACAACAGAAAACATGAACTTAGTTTTCTACATCAAAGCAGTCTATGGAAATGTTCCTTATAATATTCAAACTGTTAAGTTGTCCTTGAGAGGAAGGAGAAAAGTCATTTCACTGAGAATAGTCAACATTATCTTTTTCTTCAATAATACATATCATGAAAAATGGGACAAAATAAACTTAGATGACATTATAGATAAATGATGAATATTCATATGCTTAAGTCTTGTCTTTTTTTTTTCTTAGAAAATAGGTAAAACTTGCATGAGGAACCAGACTTTAGAAGTCCATCCTAAATCCCACAGAACTGTAACTGTAGCATAAGAAAATTAAATATGTCTCCTTTGGAGCTATTCCTAAATTGAGGACATTAATAATGTGATGTCTTAGAAGAAATTTCAGCCTTGGGTCAATAGGGATGCTTGGGAAAAATAAAACTAAAAAAAGCATTGCCCTTACTGACATCTCTTATTTGTTATTATCCCTGTGCTCCTGTTCCAACTTTGCCTCTTTTCTTATTCCGTTTTATCTACACCTCAGCCTTCATGGTGTTTCTCCATTATTTTTGGCATTCGCTTCCCATGAGCTCTTGTGCTTTGTTGGCTCTTATATATTTATTTCTGCCCACATATTCCTACCCAACCCCAGTAGCTACAAAATACCTTGTTTCTCAGCCCCTTCCAGAACCCTGCTCAGTGTTTTCCTTAGTTTTCTAGACTCATCTTTGTCTCATCTGTATAGTTCTCTTCTGATTCTGTGCTGCTGTCCACTTAGAAAATGTTCCATAAGGTCATTGTTCTACAAGAGAATCTTCAGCATGGCCCTCTGGATTACCATCATAAGTGGAGTTGCTATTGTTTATTTTTTCCATAGTATATACAAACTGGCTTGATCTGGATAGAAATGTATTGGAATTTAGGAAATAAAATGCATAAAAATATCCTTGATTATTTTTCCTAGAAATATAGAAATGATTATGACCCAGATATGCCAAATAACACGGACATGGTGCTCTCAAATTAGCATCTTATTGGAAATTCATTCTTTCGGACCCCAATATCTGTTCACTTTTCATTTTCAAATTAGATACGTATCTATCCATTAATTACAAATTATTTTTCATATATCTTTTTCATAAAAAAGACTGCCCCTTCTGAAAGCTCTCATTTGGAAAATAAATTTTAGACAGATTTATGGTATGTGTTTATTTCCTTTTGCTAGTCCAAACTCTAGCTATCTTAAATTTTGTGTATTTCAAGGAAATAATAGCAAAGTAGTTTATACTTTTTCATTCCTGTCAAAACAAGTTTGCCAGAGTTAGGTGAACTTAAAATGAAATCATTATTGTATAAGTTATAAAGTTGATTAGCTCCTGCCATCCTGTGCATTGCCTTTTCACGACAGCAAGATTGTAAATGTAAACTTGTTCCCTAGAAGATGAACTGGGCTGCAATTTTCAGCTAATTGGGAGAAGCAGCCCTGAGTCGAGCACTGTCAGGCTGATTTGAGTCTTAAGATATGATGATGATTATTGTGTCAAATGTAATCAAGAATGTGGGCTCTGAACTGACTTAAAGGGCTGGCTGTTTTTAATTCAGGTTCGTATATGAAGTAGACCTCTGGTTCATTGCTAGTCACAGCTGGCTGTAAAAGGAAGCAATTTTTAAAATGTGATTTCATTCTCTATGGAGCTCTAAGGATAAAGGACTGGGTGCCTGGGGTGGGGGAAATATGCTCTTTCTCTCCTGAAAAAAAAAGTCAGTATAATATCTTTCTTCTTGATATTTCCCTATAACTCTTTATCAGTAGTTTCAGCCTCTCAGATCCAATGCCACCCCCTTCTTTTCTTGCAGCAAGTGCTTTGTAACACCTTTACTGTCATAACCCGAATTTTGTCAATAGTATGCCTTACCTATAGACACAGTTTTTTTTAATGATGCCTTGACTTCAATTTTAAAGAGATGAAAATTTTATAATAAAATAACATGGATTTCAGGATTCAGTTATTCAGTCAGGATCCCCCTAGAACACGAATGAAATGTTAGATGATTGTTCTATGACTGCACTGTCACTCACTGCAGTGTGGTCCCAGTGTTGCGTGGGAATTCAAATACTCTGCATAATATTGGCCATTTGTAGTAATTTTCAAAAATAATGAGCAACTCCTAGCAAAATACTTAAGACAAGGTAAAGCTTTTCTTGGATTTTCAGGGCATTTAGTTGCATTTCTGAACAATTTGATGTGTATTAAAACATTGCCAAAACCACTTGATGTTTATATGTAAAATTGTGTTCAGTTCTTCTTTTGGGTGTTTATAAATGGGGCTTCCACCTCTAGGAGTATTCAGTGGGTCATTCTAGAGAACTGTGTGATTTGGGGCAGTTCGTTGTGTGGGAAATTCGCCATCTCCAGTTCCTCCTGGGTATTGCCAGTTTCACTCTTGAATCACTGTGTTAGTTAAACATACTCAGTTTCCAGAAAGCCTCTGTTTGGTGATCTGTATAATTTGCTTAAATACCATTCCAGTTAAAATCTTATCTGTGAATTATTAAAATAAACAATACTTTCTAATAACCTAAACTTGTTCTTGGTTAGGTTATTTTTACAAGATTGAAATGAGCAAGTATAATACTGGCTAGATTGTCTAGAAAAGTCTTTAAAAACTCCATGATTATCACTCGAGTTATCATTTATCTCCACCATCTGTATTGAATGCCATTGTCTCTACAGAAACAGCAATGAGTTCCCTCCTGTCGCTATATTGATTGCCCTCTAACTAGATGTTGACCAGTGTGGTTAAATTCTATGTAAACCCTACAGAAGTTGTCATTGTAGACCCTTAAAACAGCGAAAATGAAAATGCTACTTCCATGGATGCTGTAAGAGAAATACAAACCCATTTCTTGAAATTAACCCGGTGATTTAAAAACAAATACAGAGATACACATATATACAGGGTTTTAAAAAACCTGTATTATCTATATGTTTGAAGTAAAGTTAACTTTTTACACTTAAGATTTTTTAGAATGGTAGATAAGCAAAATGCAGCAGCCTCTTTGAATTTCATCATGGAATCTGACGAAGCATTTTGTTATATTCTTGTGTATAAGTTGGTGAAATACTGGCTAGATGCAAGGTAAATTGGATGGTTTAGAAATGATTTCATGCTTTCAGACAAAGAATGTGGATTAAAGATCAGTGCTGAATGATGAAGGAAAATCTTGGGTACTATGCCACAAGGTTCTATTCTTATCCCGGACATATGTGATGTTTTTGACAGTACATGAGTAGAGCTACAGAGAGGAGGTCCATTCAGATTTATGGGTAATACAAAGCAGGAAGGCAAGAGTATGTTGAGTGATAGAGCCAAATATTTGCTTGCACAGAACGGTTTTTTAAGGTTCTTTCAATAAATGCTCTCTCTGGACCAGGATCCAGCTTAAGGACAATTTGAAAAGTTTTCTAAAGTATTAGATTGATTTTAATGGAAGTTATCGTTAATGTTCTCTGGTTTTTCAGTGCACCTTAAAAATACATTGGTTCAATATTCTACTCAGCAGTGCATTTTAAAAATTCAAAAGAAAGTATTGTTTCCATGTAAGAATAACAGAAACTGCATCGTTCACAACTAAATACAACGTGTTGCCCAGTGAAATAGTCTACCGATTCACTTTCACTGCTAGTACTAAATCTGATGGATGATACAAGCTTCAAAGATTTAATATCTCCACTTCTGCAAAGCAAAACACAATTTGGTCACAGAGTTGCTCATTCTCATATTTAACCATGTTAGTTATAGCTGAATAATAGTCCATTACATATTCAATATTCTGTAACAAGTAAAGATGATGTCTATAAATTATTACGTCAAACCAAAATAATATATGTGAAAATGCTGTATAAACTTTAAAATTCTATACAAATATAAATTATTTTTCAATAAATTCATATCAAGAAATAATTTTGATTTGTAAGTTTTTAACCACGAGGGACTGACTTTCTCATTTTCAGAACCTGCTTCTGGTTCACAGTAATTTTATTGATTCTAATTTAATTTATTGAGTGTATTTAATGCCAGGAACTGCAGAATGAATGTCTGCCCTAAAGGAGTTTACAGTAAGTTGATAATGATGAATGATGATGATGGTGATGATGAAGAAGAAGATTATAGACACTCTGTAATTGGTGCATTCATAAGTCAGGAATCTTGAATGCATGAGCAGTGCTCTGGTTCATTCCTTTAGTGTGGTAGTTTTAATTGGAAAATTAATCTTTAACTTATGAGTGTTCTTCATAAATTTCAACTGATCTTACAAAAGGCCGTGAATGCTGTCCAAGTATCTAGTTGTTTTAAATGCGGTTTCTGCCCCTAATAATTAAATGTAAGAATGCAAGAAACTTTAAATCTTTATTTCGATCATCAGTTAATTAGCTCAAGCTATCTGTAATCCTACAAATCTTGTAAATCATATCTGTTGCATTGAAAGTGGTTCCAAATTAAAAGGACAGTTCTTTTCAAATCTACAAGACTTAGTCGCTTTCAGATATAATTCATTTATTCATTTATTCTACTGTAAAATCTCTAGGTTAGAAATGTGAAGTGTTTGATTTTCTTGTTAGATATTCTTAATATAAAACATCTCCCAAAAGATATAATAATCTCTGTATCATTGGCAAGCATTTATTAAGTTGCCACGATGAGAAGACAACAATTCTTATCTACTATAATTTTCAACTAGCTTGTAAGAATTGATTGTAATGCCCTTTTTGCATAAAATCCTCAAGCCTTCCTTAAGTCCAAAGTGTAGTATTCATTCTAATAGCGCCCTTAAATGACGACTGAAGATTGTAAGCAAAAGAATAATAATTTTTGTTTTCACATATGCACATACAATAAGCCTAATTCATGTAGCCATAGAAAACAGAGCTTCTAATAATGGCAATATATTAATATCCATTATATTTGCCTCACAGAATGACAGGCTGGTCTACCTTAAGTGGTCATGTCTTACAGTTGACTAGATTTGGTGTTTCAAGTCTTGGAAACTTACTCAGCCTCCCAGATAATTGAGTTTCTCATCTATAAAATGGTGATGATAATAACAGCCTTTCTCATTAATTAATCAAGCTATTTAAGATATCAAAGAAGAATATGCATGTATTAGAGTTTGAAAACTGAAGACAATTTTAGTGCAAAATATTATAAAAATAAATGTTGAATATAAAGAACTCTTTCAGAAGTGTGCTATTAGCCACAAGAATGTTCTGAGTGAAGAATAACATCACAAATATTTGGAGACCTTAACTTGAAGTTCATATGAAGAATTATGAAATTGTTCACATTTCCAGTTTCCAATAAGAGATCTATACTGTAAGTTCATATCATCTTTAGTGGCATATTTTAGTTATTTCTTTCCTTTGGCACATTACTCTGCATATGTTTGCCTTTTGATCTTGGAAAATTGAACCAACCACTCTTGCTGTCTTCTCAATACTATATATCAACATGTGAAAATCTACTGTTCTTTTATCCTATGAGCAATTGAGTATGATTGATTGCAGTTTTAATGAGATTTTCAAGAAAACACCCTAGGCTCATCTTTATATTGGCTTATATACTATTTTTACATATCCTTTTTAAAGAGATGAAAGCTAAGTAAATAATTTTATCGACATTAGGAAATACATCCTTTTCTTAATTTTTTATTTTTATTTTTATTTTTATTTGGGTGTTACATTTTTGCTTTTCCATATATGCACATGTTCCACTCACCCTCCACCAAACCACCCAGTCCCTCTGCCTCACTCCCCTATCCCATCCTTCTTCCTCACTGTTCCCTCTGGTAACCACTAAATTCTTGCACTAAGTCCAAGATTCATTCCTGCTGTATTTTGTCTGTGTATGTTTTTTAGTTATATACATTCCACATATGAGTGAAAACCATCCATTATCTTTCACTTTCTGATTTACTTCACTTCAGATAATCATCTTGAGGTTCATCCATTTTTCCCCAAGGCCACGGTTTCATCGTTTTTCAGAGCTGTGTAATATTCCATTGATTATACATTCCACAATTTCTTTATCCATTCATCTGTCAAAGATCACTTAAGTTGATTCCTTGACTTGATTCTTATGGATAGTGCTGTTATGTACATAACCATACATAAATCTTCTCGTATTATAGTGTTAATATTTTTAGGATAAACACCTGATAGAAGTATTACTGATCATACAGATAGGAATGTGTGTGTGTGTGTGTGTGTGTGTGTGTGTGTATCTTGAACATTTCAACTGTTCATAATATTTTGTACATTTCTTTCATCAGCTTATTTTTCTCAGTGATATAGCACACAAACACAAATCAAATTAAAGGGGTAATGCAAAAAATATTAAGAAAATACCCTTTTTATTAGTTTTCTAATATTTTCTTTTCCAAAATGTTCCACTGGTTGAAGGTAAAGTCCATAATTGTGGTTGTTTCCCTAATAAGATATGTGCAAATCTCTATTTAAAAAATGTTCATAGGGTAAAAATATGCCAGAAATGGAATGCATATTTTAAAATTCCTCCATGATAGATAATGTCTATATCTCACTTTCTGAATGTTAAAATCTAGATATTTTTTTTATTTTTTTACTAAAATATCTCTATCATTGAAAGAAGTCTAAGCAGAGAGTTTTAAAGCTGTAGTTTATATTTAGAGGACTAATCTACTTTCTTTGTGAGTGTGTTGCTTCTGCACATGTTAAAAAGTCATCCTGTGTTGTTTGGGGTGACAAAAGATGGGAATGAGTTCTCTGAGAACTAATCAGCAATACTTTGGGAACATTTAGGTCATGGTTTCCAATTAACTCTGGAGAGTTTGAGTAATTTAGTACCAGACCTCAGGAGAGAGAGGATGAAAACCTCGTTAATTCATGTTGGTGAATCGCAAACCAGCAAATTTGCGTTGAAAATGGATTTTTTTGTTTTGAAGCAAAGACCAGCTAGATCTTTCGTTATATAGTCCAGTTGGGAAAATCTCTTTGCATGTGAGTGTGTTTCCTTATGTGTAGTTTTTCATTTGTTTCAATCACCCTGCTTCTGGTGAAGTAACAAATAGTTAAATTTGTGATTCAAAATGAAGGCCAGGATTCAGTGGTATAACCTTCCCTGTACTCTTCTTTCTTATACTACAATGAATATATCAGAGAGGAGTGGACACCAACATCTATTCTCAGGATTAGAAAAACTTTTTTTTTTAGGATGCAAGTCTTGGAATGTAATCCCAGCTCTGCCTCTGACTTGTGTGCAACCTTGAGGAAGTCATTATGGTTCTCTCAGAATCAGTCTTCCAGCAGTAAAATGAAACTAGAGATAACCTCTGTTACATATCTCAAAGCTTTCTTATTTTTATGAAAATCAGTTCAATTAGGCAAACTTTTATTGCTCATTCATCACTGTATTTTGAGATAAAACCCAGATAAATTTTCTCCACATTGTTTAGGAAGGAAAAGGCAAAAAAAATGCTTAATGACAGATTTATCACTTGTTAGGTAAATTGAGATAGAAGTTCATGAATACAGTGTGATGTGTGTTATATTGGAGCTACTGGTAGAGAATCCAGATAAATTATAACCTTGGTTACATTGCAATTTTAGTTAAATGTTTACTGTGTTTACTCCTTCACCAGACTTGGGATGTTAAAGTCCAAAGTTCATGTTCATGTCTTATTTTCTTTTGTGTCACCATTACCAGTGTCAGACTGCAAAGCAAATAATCCCATACCCATCTGAGTTCTTCTGGTTGACAATCAAATAAGCATCAGAGAGACTGATAAGACAAAATGGTATAAGGAAGAATAGTGGTAACATATATACCTCTTTTTATATGGGAGAGTCCTCGAGTAACTGAGAATTTCAGTCACATGACTTTAGACATCATTTTGTATAGCTTAGATAAGTTGTGAGGGGGGAGAAAAGGGGAAATTCCATTAGGATCTTTACTGGGGAATGCAAAGGTATTGCTGCTTTCTCATTTGAAAAGAGACAATGGAATTAAGTCTTCCTGGATTAGACCCTTACTAATAGAAGTTTAGATATAATTATTAAAAGCAGCCTTCACTCAGCCTTCAGAGCGCCTCACATGATATAAACCTCTTATCAAATATATGGTTTGTGGTCACAGATTTTGATTTCCTACACCAAGCATCGATCTTGGCACATTATACATACAGAATAGATGCATGGACAGCTTAATGAATGTCATTAGACATGTTAAAATAAGAATGAGATTCAGAAATAAAGGTAATCAGTATAATGTTTCAAGCCACTGGGAGGGAATGAAATAGCCAACTAGAAGTGGGCAAAGAAAACAAAACCAAACTGTAGGTAGAGAAAGTTAGGAATGCTTTATGAAATTGTTAGCATGGACTGAGGGGCACCCAGGGGCTCAAACCTGTTAAGGAATGTACACTTTAAAAGGAATCCAGCCACCCACAAAACAAAGGCAAAGGAAGCAGATGCTTAATGTGAAAGATATTTAATAGAATTAGTAGGGACAGGGAGAAAGAGAGAGAGAATATTCCTAATAATAGCTTCCCAGTAAAACTCACAAAATTATCCATCCCGGGGCCTCCCCGGTGGCGCAGTGGTTGAGCGCTGCGCTGTGGAGCTGTCAGCAGTGGTGACGCGAGTTCAACGCCCGGCTGGGGAGAATCCCACATGGTGGGGTAGACCTCTCCTGCCTCACCCGCTGCTCCCCTCAGCAGTGTACTTAAAAAAAAATTATCCATCCCCTCATGAGCAAATGGAGTCAGCCAAACAGGGTTAGCCCAAAGCAGGGCTGCAGAGGCCCAAAAGCCTCAAGTCTAAGGTATCATCTGGTAGGGAGCCACAAAGAAGGAGCTAAGCAGATCCCAAAGAACTGGGACCAGAGGAGAGAGAAAACTCAAAGTACAGATCAGGATAACGACTGCCATTGTCTCTGCCAAGGACAGCCTCCCCATGCATCTCTCACCCACGCATCACTTCCAAGTGTCTCTACATGTTTCTCCTCCACTTGTCTCCTCTCAGTCCCTTCCAGCAGCACCAGAAAGCATGCCTTCCATGTTGTGTAGCTTCATCTGGCATTCAGATCCCTGCCCAGTTCCTGATAGCTCCCCAGATCAGGAAGTTTAGTTCATGGCGTACTGGGACTTGAAGTCCAAGGCACCTGCACTAAGTGTCGCCAGAGAAAATGGTGCATCCCCTTTATTGAGGTATATCCGTAACAAAATGATGACAGAAGAATTAAAATGTTTTAAAATATTTAAAGAGCTCTTTAGGTGTTTGTTTTTAAAAAATTATTTTCTGTGCTGTATCTTAGAGCCTTCATCTCTCACCCTGTCAAGAGTTAAAAGGATAGAGTATATTTCTCACTTTACAGGTTAATAACAGAGGAGAAATGAGAAACATCCTCTCATTGCCACAACCCAGAGGTAGTCAAATTTCTAGGTAGGTATTGCCCCAAAATGGAAAAAATCCATAGTCTTAGAGTTGTTACTAGGAAAGGAACTAATGGGATACTAGCCCAGACATTGGATTCATGCTTCCCTTTATTGCCAATCACTAATAGAACTACTGGAGGGCCTCCCTGGTGGTGTAAGGGGTTAAATCTCAGCACTATGAAGCTATCCGGAGCCACTGAGGCATGAGTTCCATCCTCAGCCAGGGAGATAACCCACATGGCACAGCAGACCTCTCCTGCCTTGCCCGCTGCTCCCCTCAGCAGTGTCCTTCATTCAATCCGGCCTGTTCTGCTCCCCACTCTGTCTCTAGTGAATCTTTTCACCCCCTGAACCTCTGGCCTACACCCTAGCTCTTGTATGTATAAATAAATAAATCTTTTAAAAAAAAGAACTACTGAAGATTAAAAAGAATCCTTTCTAGAAACTGCTATTTATCTTTAGGTTAAAAAAAAGATTAGAATTGCCCCTTTAAAATGATAGCTTTTACACTTTTTTTCAAAACTCAAAATGTAATTTATTTACTAGAAAACCAATAAGGACTATTATGTTTACAGAGAATTTGAACTTCAGGTTAACTCTGATTCTATGAGTAATGCTTGATGTTGTTACAAACTTTCTGATCCTAAGTCCAGTTGCTGCTAAGGTGCTCGTTCTCTCTGATCTATATCTAATAAATAAAAAGAGTCCTGTAATTCTCCCCCTGAAAATATCATAGGAAATGATAGTGGGTAAAATGCAAATATATCAGGAATCAGAGTCAAAATATTTTATTTGGTTACTCCATGACAATACCAGGGCACAGAGGAAGTGTTATTTAGCAGAAGATCGAGTGCTGTGAATCACCCCAATTGGTCACACCTACAGAGACACCTAGACAAAATAACCTTCTATATCAGATTGAGCACTTTATTTCCTAAAGATATTCAATGTATTCAATGTACTTATTTCTCTTTGAATATATATATGTGTATCTATGTATCTGTATATCTATATATAGTCCTACAATATAGTGCATTTGTAAAGGGTTGTTCATCCATGTATCTAGCAGTGGAATGTTGTCTCTCCGTTAATTAAGTTCATCATCCTTACCTTGGAAAATCATAAGATTCCCTTCCTTTTCACTTTTATATGCATACAGTTGATCCATAAAAGATTAGTAATTGACTTCATCGAAAATCTGGAGTTCTAAAAATTTACTTAGTGATACCACAAAGTGTGTGTGTGTGTGTGTGTGTGTGTGTGTGTAGTTACATATTAGAGTATTCTTTATCTGATTTCCTCACTGATAATTCATTCTTAAAAACAAAACGGAGATACTGGAGACATGCTCTCTCTGATTGTTCCCCTGGATGCAGAACTGTCTCTAGATGAGCACCCTCTTGGGCAGGTGCAGGGTTGCACTATGCTTTATAGCTCCAGCACTTTGCCCCTTCAGCAGTTTCTTGCTTCTTGCTCATGACAGTGTGACTCTAAGGTATCTGTAGATCTCCACTAGGGCAACCGGAGGTGTAACAGCTCTTCAGGCTCCATTGCTGAGTATCGAATCCTCCATCCTGTCCCCTTTTGAGACCACAATCTGTTTAATAGTGTTGTATTTCTCCACATATATTCCTTAGGCAATGTTTTTTTTTAAAGTCATTTGGTTACTAAGCAAAAAAACTTTCATACATACAAAAACTTTCATTGGCTCAGAAGCTCTCTCATCAGTTCTGAGTCTAGCCAACTGCTGCCATAGTTGCAAACAAGAGGGCCTTTGGTGCAGCAAAAGAGAAAAAATAATATTTTAAACAACAGGGTGGAGGTAACGAGAGAACTAGTAGGGTAGAGAGAGAAGGAGGGAGTAGGTCCAGTTACCTATTGATGGTGCAAAGTTGTGGGGGTGGGGCTGGAAAGCAGGGGTCGGGAGGGGGCAAGAACTTCTCCCCAGCCTGCTGGCTGGGTGGCTGCCTTCCAGAGTAGCTCTGGGTGAAGAAAGAGAGCAAATTGTTCCTTTTTAAGGACTCACAAAAATGGCCACTCAGCTCCACTCCCTTCCTAGCAGCCCCTCACGGAGGGCAGCACAGGTGGCATTCAGACCATGGCACATCACACTTGGCATCCTCTCTGACTTGGGTGGTGTGTGGAAATCAGAAGGCAGAGTTTGACCCTTCCCCTGCGCTGGGCCACTCCAGCAGTTTAGTGTGATAATTCAGCAAGTTAGGTCCCCCAGAAGGCAGATGCTGAGAAAGTGATTATCATGCAGGAATGTTATTGAGAGTGGTCTCAGGATTAATACCTATGAAGAGAAGAAGCAAAGGAAGCCTGAGAGGGCAGAGAAGCCAGGTTTCTATGCATTTGCAACCACATCAGTCAGCCTTTCCCCTCCCCTTGTCTTTCCTGCCCTGGAGGAGCTCTGCATTCTCACACGGGGCGGGGGGGGGGGGTAGCCTCTCAGAATTGTCCTGAGTTAGAGCAAAGGCTTTTATAGCTCACTCATTAATTTCTCATTGGCTGCAGCCTGCCTCCTACAGATTTCACAGAAACTGGGGCAAAACATATTTCAGTCCTGAAGAAGGGCCTGAGCAGCCTGGCACAGCATCCTTTACACCAGCAGGTCTCAAAGTTTGGTTTCTAGCAGCAGTTATTGTTGAATTTTAGCATATATCAGGACCTTGAAGGCCGATTAAAACACAGCTTGTTGGACTCCACACAGTGTTTCTGATTTAGGAGGTCTATGGTAAGGCTTGAGAGTCTGCATTCTAATGAGTTCCCAGATGAAGCTGATGCTGCTGGTCCATGGATCATACTTGGAGATCCACTGTACCACTCTGCCAATATTTACATACTGAGAATGGTATATGGTGCCCTTATGAATAGAATGAAAACCTTTGAAGTCGTCATTTGAAGTCGCCATACCATTCCCTATGCCATCAAATTCTCAGCAACTTTTGTATACTATAAATCTGGATTAAGTGATTACCTTGTTTAAAAATTCCTTAACCAATACCAGTGTGTAGAAGCAGAAATAAACTCCCCCCTAACCCTCTGGGTTCTTAGGTTGGTTGAGCAATCAGATTAACATCAGAGTGATTAATAGGAGATAGGAACAATTTTAGGTAAAAATGTATGTAGAATCCACATGGATGTGGATTCTAAAGCCAATGGCACAAAATAAGGAAATTATATCTATCTGCTAAGCTAAAGAATGGGATGGGGGAGGAACCTGGGACTTCAGGAGAGAGGAGGACTCACGTGATGAGGGGAGGGTAACTCATGATGAAGATCAGACGCTCTGTAATAGGATCTTTGCCCTGCCATTCAGATAAGTTTGTCTGGTAGAAAGGTTATTTCTGATAACAATCTGATTCTGGGTAATACTTCCAAGTTTCATTCTTCCAGGTAGTTAAGGTAGTGGTAAAAGATTCTCATGAGCCTGCAGGGCTTTGAATGATTTCAACTCAGAATAATCCACATGCTAAAGTGAGTTCTTAGGGTGACCTATCTGAATATCTCAGGAAGGGCTATCTTTCAAGTAGATTGTTTGTCAGGCGTTATAACTCTTTCTAACATCTGGTCATTGCTACTATTTAAATTCAGTCAAATTTTCTCCAGGACCTACAATTTGATAATCCAAACAGAGGAATTTCAAAAATAATCCATGTTAAAGATGTTTAATTTTATTCTAAACCAAATTTTTATTTGTGATTCTCATTATTTCTAAACTTTATTCTTCATATAAACCATTTAAAGCGATAGGGTTACAGAAATTAGAAATGAGATATATTAGAGCTCTTCTGAATGCACAAATATGAAATACAAGTTACTCTTGAATCATTTCTACTCTAGACTTGGAACAATTAAAATTTAGGAATTGAGTATACATTCTTTGATCTCAGGAGAGAGGAAGTAGCCTTAAAACTCTCACACAAGCGTGAAACAACCATCTTACCCCTGATCAAAGAGCCCTGAAAAGGAGCTCATTTGAAGAGATTTTCTGCTGTTGTACTCATTGAAATTTTTTAATGTATTTTCCAAATCAGAAAATATTCAACCTGATATTGTCAATATTTCAGACCACAAGGGAATCATTTAGTAAAATGGCGCCTTACTACCCTGAAAGCGTTTCTGTTCCTCCCTAAGGGCCTAATTTACAAAGCAGCAAACTCACTGGTAGGATTTGGCTGGAAATCTCATTGTCTGATTTATGTGCATTGCATTTTACAAATAACTCCTGGAAAGTTATTTACTGGTGACTTTCTCTAGAAGCAAAGGGTAAGTGGTGTTTCTAGTTTAAGGACAGAGGTGCTAAGGCATCAAGTGCAGCTCATCGTGAAGATGAAACTGATGATAAAATGCACAGTATCTAATTCTCCAAGCTTCACTCTGCCGTGGGAGAGTTTCGGGTTATCCTTTTATTTTGTGTAAAGTTGGAGTCTGTTAGAAAATATGTCATTGTCTAACCCTGCATTTTTCTGCTGGAAAGTGATGACTTATTTCTATCCCCAAATTTGGGATAGAGATGGAGTAAATCTTAGTGATTTCTAACATGCCAGCCTATCTAGAAGTGGTAGCTTGAACTCGATAAAATTGTCACTTTTATAGGTCAAAAATGGGCAAATGTCAGCAGTTACTCAATGCTTCAGCCTGTTTGTCACCTGCCAGTTTGTAGTATTAAGATTCTCAGTGATGCTGTAATGGCTCTGAATTTTTAAATCACCGTGAATGAAAGAATAAATAAGTTAAGAACGATTTTGAAGTTTCTGCCTGCGTTGATACTTGGCCTGAAAATGAGATAAGCAGGCAGTCAGCTGTCCAGGTTAGCACTTGAACTACACAGGGTTTAACTTATTTGCCCAGCCAGAACACCAAGCCACCTTTCAGTTGTGCAGTATTAAAGTTTATTTAGAAGTTGATAAATAGCTTAGTGCAATGCTTCCTTTTTTCCAATAGCTGCATCCTCATAAACGTATTCTACCCTCCACCAGTTAATGCAGACAGAAGATTTTTATCCTGTATGAGCGCCGAAACTACACTATAGAAGACTGTATGCTCAGCAAAAACCTCACCCATGATGAATAAACAGCTCTTCCGGGGGCTTTGCTGCCGCTGGCTCGGCAGGAGTTGTTTATTGCCTGGTTTGCACATCCCATGATAATGTTGCTGCTGAAATAAATTGCAGTTTTGCATAATTATTGACAATCACATCTTAACAAGCAGTGTGTATCATATTCAAGTGTTCAATTTTTTAAAATCCATTTTTAGCTTATGTTTAATCCCAGAAAGTGTTTGCGTAGTAATAAAAGGCAAATACGATATTTAAATAGAGTACTAATTTCCTCATTGCAGACAAAATTTACCTGAATCTTTTTTAGATGGGACTGTTAGTGCCTAAGGCAGTTTTCCCTCTCAAGCTATTATTATGTAGATATGTAGATGTTTGCTATGGGCAAATGTGAGTATCCACAATATATGAATGTGTATTTGTATGTGTACACACGTTTTTATATATGTATGTATATTCTGGGAAAATATTCTTTTTTACATTTTTCTGTTGTTAAGAAATTTGGTTCACCCCTTCTAAAAGATTAGGGGAAAGTTACCATTCTTGAGTAACTATAATGTATAACTATATAATGTGTGAGGGACTCAACTTCATACAATTATTATATTCCCCTTCTCCACACAGCAATAGATATTGCAGATGAGAAACTGCAAGATCAAGTGAAGAAACTTGCCAAATCATCCAGTTGATAGAGGACATTCGATTGGAACCCAGATCTGTCTGGTTTTTAGGCTTTGCTTTGTCCGTTACTCATAAAAGTTTTCTTTTGAAAAGTATTCTCCCATCAGCTGATGAAGTATGGAGGCCGGTCCACTAGAACAGAGTGGTGTGGCACAAATGATATTTTACCCAAAGGTTTCCATGAAACATGTTCTTTTTCTACTTGTTAGTCTTTTTGTTCTCCTTTGTCCTCCAGTCGCCCGCTTTTGCCCCTTTCATTGTTCAAATTTCTATTCCAAATTTATCTTCTCCCAGCTCTTCTGTTGGGAGAAACCAGGATTAAAAGGCAAATACGATATTTAAATAGAGTACTAATTTCCTCATTGCAGACAAAATTTACCTGAATCTTTTTTTAGATGGGACTGCCTATCTAATCCTGGTTTCCTGCCTCAGGTGATACCAAAGATGGGGACTTTCGGGGTTCATCTACAAAGATGCATGTTAAAATCAGCTTTCAAAAGTAATCAGCAAAGCTAGAAAGTTCAAAAAAATGTTTCTGTGGAAATTGAAAGTTACTATCTGAACTTTCAATAATCCAAAATTTTACATACATAAAGAGTACTCTAATTGTTGCTGCTTTAAAGAGAAACTTTAGCAGCACCTCACCCCTTTGTAGGTATATTCCAATTGAGTCCCTTTATCCTTGCTCTTTTTGTGGGGTTCACTGGGTACTCCATTATAATGATGGAGGAGAATTACATCTGGATGTCCATTCTTTTGCAGAGTGAGTGAGCGAGAGGCTGCTTTGGAAGAGACTCACAGATTACTGCAACAGTTCCCCCTGGACCTGGAGAAGTTTCTTGCCTGGCTTACAGAAGCTGAAACAACTGCCAATGTCCTGCAGAATGCCACCCATAAAGAGAGGCTTCTAGAAGACTCCAAAGGAGTACGAGAGTTGATGAAACAATGGCAGGTAAGTCAAGATTTCCTCCTCTAGCACTCTCCTGAATTCAACTGAACAATTCTCAGCATTTATACTTATAATTGATGTGTTAGGAAAAAAATTCATTGGTGGTTTTTTAAGACCTGATATTTTTAAGCATTTGGATAAGAAGGAGAGAAAGACTGAGGGAGAAGGAAGTCACTTATTATTTCATGTAACAACCCAGTCTTCTAAAGAGTACATGTTTTTGTCCAGGAAGAACTTGCACATAAAACCAGACCTTTGGTCAAGGAGAAACTTTCCTCAAAGACATAAGTTAGGGATTGGTTTATTAAATTGAAAAAGTTGCCATTTTTGAGTGTTTATTTAATATCTTACAGGGAAAGCATCTGTATGAATTGTCTGTTTTATTTAGCGTTGCTAACTGAATCAGTTTCCCTTCATTACTTTCAAATACGTTTTGAAATGTTAATCTGGCATTTTGTAGCTTTCTTCCTAACTTGATCAGTGAAAATAAAAATGAGATGGCTAAATTTGTCATAGTTAATGATCATACAATTTTCAGACAATTGTTTTTCTAGAAACAAAAATTGTTGCCGTGAAGTTTCATATGCATACTCAGTGAAAACTTAACTTTAGGGTCGTTTTGTTTAAATGAAGTCTTGGTGAGAATCATATTCTGCTGTGCCAGTCGGCCCCTTACGTTACTCTCAGTGTTTTGTTTTTTTGTGTGTGTGTGTGCATACGATTTTCACTTTTATTTTTTAATGGATATGTTTTTATTGTTATTTATGTCTTTTACATTTTGTATTCCCCTTGGGTAACCCACCACCAATTCACCCGTGATCCATCTCTGTGGTCCCTTGTGTCCTTTTCTACTCCATTTTGTGCCCTTATCCTCCCCCCCTCCACCACCACCCGCTAAGTGTCTCTCTCCTATTTGGTTTCCTTATAGTCCTGTTATAAGTGAAACCATTCGATATTTTTCTCTTTCTTTTTGGCTTATTTTACTGAGTATGATCCCCTCTAATTCCATCCATGTTGCTGCAAATTGCATGTGTTTATCTTCTTTGAATGCTGAATAGTATTCCATTGTGTATATGTACCACATCTTCTTGATCCAATCATCTATTTTTGGACATCTGGGTTGTTTCCATATCTCAGTGTTTAATGTGTATTTCCTAACCTGTTACAGAGGTTTGTTTGTTTTATGTAGAGTTGTGTTTTCTGACTTTCTTGACAGTAGGAACTTTACTGGTATCTCAGAAATATTTTGGAGCATTAGAATAATGTAATCAATTTTGTCGATTAACTTTATTTTTTCATATTTTTAAACTATGGGAAAAGTGATAGTATGTCCTAGATTGAAAAATAATTCCAATAGTGAATAAGTAAGAGTTGTTTTCCTCCCCTCCTTGTTGTTCACCTTCTCTTCTTTGCGTTCTGATATGATATTCGATTTACTCTGCTCCTCTTATGTGTTGAGGATATGATAGTGACAATTTATAGCTGATTGATTTCCTCATTCTTGCTTTGTCATTCTCACTGGACTCCTCTTGATTGTCCACAATGTGTGTTGAGTTAGTTTGATCATTGGAAATAACTTGTTTAGACAGTATCTGACTTCATCTTTGCAGATATTTCCTATGTCCTCAGACTGTAAAAGCAAAGGAAAGTAGGTATTTTGGTTCCGAATAGAGGAATGGTTAGAAAATATTCTTATTTAATGTGTGATACTTCACTAATAAAATTTTATTTCTCCTTGTAAATGCTCATAAAACCACACTAGAATTTTAGAAATATGTAGGTGCACATATTCTCATCAACTATGGTAGGTAAATAGTGAAATTTTGATCAAGTGTATTTTCAGAAGATTACTTAGAAAATAAAAATAATCCAGTGACTCAAAATAATTTTGTTATAGGGATATAAGAAAACATTCTTAAGGTAGTGAGTGAGTCTGGCTGAGGGCAAGGATACTTTCATCTATCTCCTATACATTCTATATTTATATCTGCAATACTGTACAATGAAACTTTCTATATAAATTCCTAATTCTGGGCCATTGCAAGATTCTGAATTATTAAAGAGAAACATTGTCATATTTTCTGACTATAGTTACCACACAAAAATGGAAACTAAAGTACATTTTATGTTTAGATTTCTTTTTTTTAATATTTATTTATTTTTGCATACAAGCTGGGGAGCAGGCCAGAGGCATGGGGGCGGTGAGAGGGTTCACCAGAGACAGAGTGGGGAGCAGAACAGGCAGATCGACCAAAACACACTGCTGAGGGGAGCAACAGGCGAGGCAGGAGAGGTCTGCCACATCATGTGGGAATCTCCTGGGCCGGGCATCGAACCCACGCCGCAGCCGCCAACGGCTGCACAGCGCTGCGCTAACCCGTTGCGCCACCAGGGAGGCCCCATATTTAGATTTCTGATCTCTATAAAATGATTTCAAATTACACTGAGGAAAATTGCATAGTTTATGCTATATCACTTATAAAAATGTACTTATTCTTCAAAGCCATAAAAAACACCCTTAGATTTTCCATAAATATTAAACATATCATTTCCCCTTAACTGTAATGGGACTAACTAAGGTTCCAACATTATTTTAAAACAGACACTTTTCTCAAGCCTCTCAGTTAATAATCTGTTTCCAATAAACCCAATTGCTGGAGGTTGAAACTACATTGTATAGATAGCATGACATGGATAGCAAGCTCTGATTTCAGCTAGATGATTGAATAGCAATCTTTAGATGGAAGATTTGGAGGTGACATAGTAAACACGCTAACTTCTAAAACTATTGATGAGTGGTAATGATATTTAACAATATTTTAACTGTTTAACAAATTTTAACTGTCTATCAGTTGTCATATTTCAATGATAGAATTGAATCAAGATACTGGGGTCCAAGAGCAACAAATGGAAGTGACAAGTTTGAAAGAAAAGAAAATGACATACCTAAGGAGACTACATTCATTTCACTATTTCAGCTTAATGGAAGTATTTGCTTTCTTTTTCCCCTCTGGAGATGATTTTTTTCTTTTGAACAAAAGGGATTTTCTGTAATATGTATGAAGAAACAAAGTATAAGCACATGCCTTTACTTTCATTTTATTTTAAAAAGTTGATAATTTTATATTCATTATTTGATTCATGCTGTATTGCAAGCATAGTTTACATATGAAGAAAGGAAACCCCAAATGCCTAGCCAGAGCAACAGCCCTCCCAACAGATTCTGAAATATCCATGTACCCAAAAGCACTGGCATTTTACAGCAAGTGAATGGTCCTTAGTGAAAACCTTCGACAAAATAGGTTTTCTCTATGACCACCAATGTGCTTGTCTATATACAAACACTCCACTTCTTTTCTAGACCACCTATTTATCACTCTCATTTATTTACTTTATAGGATATTATTCTCCCAGGAATAATCACAGTTCATAGGTTCTGTAAGCATACATGTGTTATGTAGTATGTCCTTCCTGAGTGGAATGAAACCCAGTAATTGCACTCTGAAACCCATTTACTATTTCCTCCTTATAATAGAAAAAAAGTGCTATTTACTTTTACTAAAAGCAAGTGCATTATAGTTGTCCTTGTACTTGAGGATGAGGAGAGTTTTCTTCTAGGTGTTGTTATTTCTGATAGTCTAAGTGGAATTTTAAAGCCAATATGTTTTTGTAGAGTACCATATACAGCCCTGAGAAGTAGATGACAGTTTGAGAATTTTTAAATTGCAAATTTATCGTTAAAACGAAGACCCATATTCGTAAGTGAATCAGATGCTTCCTATGTCCAAACGTTTTCTGCTTTTGGTCTCAGAGAATTGATAAAGATACACATGGTTCCAATTTCTAATATAAAACCTTGGGCAACGAACTGAAAATGGGAGGACTCTGCATCTTTGCTAATATAAGAATTTCACCAGTCTTAGCTGGTTCTCTAAGTACCCCAAAGAGATCATTGTAATACCAGCTTATACAGAAGGTGTGTGGGTATGTGTGAGAAGAGATGGTCATAAAGGAAAAAGTGTCTATTTAGCTCTTCTGTCCATTTTTTGACTGGGTTCTTTGTTTTCTTTTCATTGAGTTGTGTGAGTTCTTTATAGATCTTAAAGATTAGCCCCTTGTCAAATGTATGATGTTCAAATATTATCTCCCATATGGTAGGATATATTTTAATTTCAATGCTAATTTTTTCATTGTGCAGGAGCTTGTTCGTTCTAGTCCCATTTATTTATTTTGGCTTTTGTTTCCTTGCCATTGAAGTCGAGCCCCCGAAGACATCCCTGAAGCCAATGCTGTGGAGTGTTTTGATTATGTTTTCTTCTATGTATTTCATGATTTGGGGTCTTACATCAAGTCTTTAATCCATTTTGAGTTAAATTTTTGTGTATCATGTGAAATAGTGTTCTAGTTTCATTCAATCGCCTGTGGCTGTTCCCGGCAACATTTGTTGAAGAGATTTTCCTTTCTCCATTGCATACTCTTGGTGCGCAATTCTCTTCCATTGGCCTGTGTGTCTGGTTTTATTCCAGTACCATGCCGTTTTGTTTTCTATAGACTTGTATATAGTTTGTAGTCTGGACGTGTGATACCTCCATTGGAACTGTACATTCTTAATTACATAGTGTCCTGAATAAATCATATCATTATATTTCTTGATACTTCTGACAATAGATAATATGAGAGTCATTAATTTAGGAAAGGAAACCCTCTCTGTATCCCTGTCTACTTCTATAATTTGAATTGTTTTAGATATATTTTTTTAAGTCTTTCTACTTTCATCGGTATCTAAAAGATATGAAAGTGAATCTTGATATTGTTCTTTTGCCTGGTGATAGCTTCCTATCATTTTGGATATATAAAACTTTTCTGTGTGTTATTTCCCTGAGAGCTTTGACTAGTTCAGGACATTTTTATTAAACGCTGGTTAGATACCTAACATGGCATTAGGTCTAGCAATACAAACATGGTTAGAAAGGGGTTGGGGTTTTTGTTTGTTTGTTTGTTTGTTGTTGTTTTTATTTGTGTCTTTTACATTACTGTGTATTCCCCGTAGGTTTTCAAATGATTGAGACAAATTACTGGTTTGTGCAAACAATTTAATGACTATCAATGCAATTCTATTCCAGAAAGGAATAGAATAGAACACAGTCCACCATTCTTAATAAGGGACAGTGTTGTTTTGTGAAACTTCCTGTGTGTGAGAGAGAGGGAAAGGAAGGAATACTGGATTACTGTGTCACATATATTCAAGTCTCTGTATTGGAATATGAATTCTACCTATGGGATACTCATATTCCAGAGATGAAGATGCATAAGCTATGACAAAATTGCAATAGTGTAATGAGTATTATAATAGATGGTGAGAGAGGGTTTAGGAAAATTAGAAGATGATTAAGCTAAGTCTGCCAGAGAGAAGAGGGAACGTGCCTAGAACAGTGTTTTTGAGTCTTGCTAATATATTGGAGGAGCTTTAAAACATGCTAATCTCTGGGTTCCACCCTCAAATTGGAGAGATTCAAATTGGATTAATTACACCATATCCTGTCTATGATTCTCTTGTTCAGTCAAGGTTGAGAACCTCTGTAACACCCCTTCAAATATTTCAGAGAAAGTTGGAAGAATGTGTTAGGAGTTAACCAGGAAAACAGAGTTAAAAGATAATATTGGCAAAGGAAACAGTGTATCCAAAATCCTAGACAGCGTGATAGATCGAGACTCTGAAAGAACTTCTCTGTGGTTGAGGTATGGTTATTACCAAAAAAAAAAATGAGACCGGAAATGTCAGTTAGGGATAAATTACATAGAAAGATAGCAGGGAATAGTAGATAGTGTATGGGCTTGTAGGCAGAAAGACAACTTATTTTACCACTTGGTACCTAACCTCTAAGTCTCGGTTGTGCTCTTCTATACAATGAGTATAGAACTTCACAGGATTTTGTGAGGATTAAATGATAGGATGCATGCACAATGCCAACCAGAGGGACAGAGTGTTGGATTAAAAGGACTCAGTATGAGTAACCTGTCTAACCCTCCTGTTGCCTTCTGTCTCTAAGAATTTCGGCTTTTTCTATAGTTATGGGAAGTCACAGCATAGTTTTAAGCAAGGAAATAGAATAACCAAACTTACGGTTTTGCAACATCATCCTGGTAGCTGTGAGGAGAATGAGTTGGAAGGTTATGAGATCTGTCCAAGAACAATATAATGTTATTTCTGTACTATTCCAAGCAATAAATAATAATTAAGCTGATGAGGTTGAATGCATGAGACAGAGGTAAAAAAGTAAAAGTAAAAATCAGCGTTGTGATATACTTTAAAGAAACAGAGCCAAGGGGAGAATGTGAGGTACAGTGAAGAGTTACTGAATGTTTACCTTTTTCCATGACTAAATGCCTTCATGGGGGTGCAGAATTCAAGAGGATAAATAGTGGTGGGAAGAGGAGTGGATGGTTTTGAGGCATTTGTGATTAATAGAGGTTAAAATATCACCACCTTTGAAGCAGTTTTGAATCCTATACTGTGAAAACACTAGCAAGGATGTAAAACAATGGTACTTCAAAAGCAATAAATAATATTTTTTAATAATTTTCTCTTTTTTAACGAGTTTTTTTTTAAAGAGTGATTTATTTGTGCATACAAGCTGGGGTACAGGCCAGAGGCATGGGGGTGGTGAGAGGGTTCACCAGAGACAGAGTGGGGAGCAGAACAGGCAGATCGATGGAAGTACACTGCTGAGGGGAGCAGTGGGCGAGGCAGGAGAGGTCTGCCGCGCCATGTGGAAAGCTCCCCAGCTGGGCATCAAACTCCCGTCGCCACTGCTGACAGCTCCACACAGCGCAGCGCTTAACCACTGTGCCACCAGGGAGGCCCAATAAATAAATATTTTAAAATAAAAATGAATCCAAGGTAGCAATGGAGGCTGAAATGATAATTTATGGAGGGAATATACAGAAGTCTTTGAAAATGGTGTCATAAATGGATATTTGATGATATAGAAAGTAGGCCATGATCTACATTAAGTAACAAAGCAAATTGTAACTCAAAAAATAAATAAAAGTTGAAAAAAGATCTAGGTTGAATATATAAAACTGAAAGCATCAATATGGAAACCATAAAAATACGTGATTTTGCACCCAATCTATGTCACAGTTACTTCAGTTTCTCCAGTCCATTCAGAAATATAACTAAAGTTACCAAGATGCCGCTTTCACTAGTACCGAAGTGAGATCTTCTACATTATTCAAAGGGACATTGCTATTGTTAGCCTCTAGTGGTTATGCCATGGAAAAAGGCAAAGAGCTAACAAAGCTTTGGTCTAAAACTCATACTGTAGAAAAAGTAAAGGTATTGGAATAATGTGTCCAAGATCTTGAAAAGTTCTTTCTAATAAGAAAAAGTAGACTCTCCTCTCACATAAAATTGAAAAATTTTATTTTCACTTGTTCTTGTATAGGTACTATAAAAAGGTCACACATTCCCAATACTCTGAATTGTAGTCCTCAGGAACAGATTCAAAAGCCACATGCTTGTCGCCTTTATTGTGTTCCATGATTGGGGCCTGAAAATCCTATAGGTCACAGAGTGACTCCAAAAAGAAATAGTGAAAATAATTAAAAGTTTAGTAAAAGGATTCAGTGAGGACCAATGTTTAAGACTGATGTTTAGCTCCTATGAAAAGAAAGACTAACTACAGAAAATAAGAACCATTAATTTTTATCTAGTGATGAAAAAATAATCAACCACTTCAATGTAATACAATAAGTTTAGTTATTTGATTATAAGGGTTATAACATTTTAACATTTTACCATAATCTCTTTACATGTAGACATGTTTATCAAATGTATTGAATATTTTAAACTCTCCTTTTCTGGATATTGCCATTAACATTGGCTATTATTTAGGACCATACAAGGGAAGCACTGAAGTAAATAACTTTGTAATTCAATGATTAAATTCTGTAATCTTATAGACATAAACCAAAAGAAAGGCCAGCACAAGTAATAAGACACTATGCATACTAAAAAGTCAATTTTGATAGCCCCTAATAACCATTGTCCTTTATTCTTCACAGAGCTTTTGCGAGGATCTTATGAGGTAATAAATATAAAAGCAATTTGAAAAAGCTTTATTCTAGTGAAAGGTCCTTATTAATGCTATGAATTACCATTAGACAAAAGTCAAACTGAAGATGTAAATCTAATGTCGTACTCTTTAAAATCAATGCATCAAAGTTATATTAATTAATAGAAAATAACAATAACTTTTTTAATTGGTACAGCGTTTTTGCCTTCCTTTAGTATTATAGTACTGTCATTATTTCCATTCACAGTTGAGGAGAGTAACATTAGAGAAGTTATGTACTTTAAATATTGTTACTTCCTTGAAAATCACCTTATTTTGAGTTTTATCACAATAGATGATGAGGGAGAGAATTCAAAATAAAGCCTATTAAATAAATGTTTAGCTATTGTGGGATGAATAAAGCCTTGTAGTTATCCAATTATTAGGATAGATAATAATGATTCACATTTTTTATATCACTATCTACCAGAGAGTGTACTGAGGTTTTACTTAAGTGATATACCATTACCCTGCCTTTTTTATGCAGGTAAAAACAAGCTTTGAGGGATTTGGTGGTAATATCTAAGGTCACACACTATCTAAGTAGGAGTCAAAATTGGAATGTAAATTTGACCATCTGACGGTCACCTAATCCTACCTTGCTACCCATTCCTCTAAACAGACTCCAGGTTCCAAGCAAAGATCCAAGATCACTAAAAACAAGTTTCAGATCTTTCTCCTAATAGGAATTTGTTGATTAATAAAACCATTCCTACTTCCATCTTTCTTCATATTTTTCAATCTGGTTTCTACATCTACCTCTCAACAGAAACACTTCTCTATGAAAGCACCATAATTACTAAAGGCAAATGCTTTTACCAAGCCCTTACTACCTAGAAATCTATGCAGAGTTTGTTATTGTTCCTGACTACAGCCTTCTGGAAAAGTGGTAACTTGCTGGGAGCTGTGTTCCATGAGTTTTCTCCTACCTCTCTAACTACCCATTTTTTTGTATTTCCTTTACCTGAGGGCCTATTCTGGGCTCTCTTTCCTGTTTTCATAATCTCATTCTCTTTATTCAGGAGCCAATAAATAGTTACTAAGTGTCAGTTTTATGCTAGGTACCAGGCTAGAACAGTCTCTTTTCTGCTACAGCATGATATTTTCTTCTGTCCTGCTGTTTATCGCACCACCATCTTTCCAGTCAGAGAGATTTCAAATGAGATCATCATTTCTACATTTCCTTCTCACTTGCCTCATTTTCTGGTTCGTTTTAAGATTTATTGATTTTACCTCCCAATCCTTTGTGCCTGTTCCTTACTCTTCAGGCCCCTTTCTGCTACTCTTAACTCATGCTCTGACCACCTTTCATCTTCCTCTGCTCCTGCCTGCCCAGAACATTGCTCCAATCCAGCCTGCAGATTGTCATTTCAAGATGACCTTCCTAAAGTATACTTTGGGACATTAATCCCATGAGAGCAGGGTTTCATATACTTTATAACTTATAGAATCCCATTACCCAAAATAGTGCTCGACATATGGCAGGTGCTCGATAGGTATTTGTCAAATGAATGAATATGTGATTCCTCTGTTCAGACACCTGTTAGGAGTTCCCAAAGCCTTCAGAATATTCTAGAAACTCCTTCTTCTGGCCCTCTAGGGTTGTGCCCCCATCTCAATTTCCAATCTTATTTCTTATTTTTCCTCTCTCTGCACCCTCAACTCCTACTAAAATGTACAGTTTGCCTACTTTTGTGTCTTTTGATGACCTTGTTTCTTTTCTTGGAGTTCCTTTTTCTCATCTTAGTTTACCCAGACGCTGCCTATTTTTCAAGGAAAGCTGTATTCAAATTCTACCTTGTTTCCTGAACCCCCGAGCTGGAAAGTATTTTGTTTCCCTGTGGTTGCCCACCCCATTTAAATGACTCTGTGCTCCCTATATTGTGTTCGAGAAAGTGGAGATGGTGCTGTTTAGCTCTGTGGGCTGCAAAGCCTAACTGCCTAGGTTTAAATCATGATTCTGGTATTTATTGACCATGGATACATTTCTTAATTGCTCGCAGTTTAAATAGTTATAAATCAGGAGTAATGATAACATCTACCTCATCAGGATCTTATGAGGGTGATCGGACTTAATTTATGTGAAGTACATAAAACTGTTTTTGACACAAAGTATGTAACCAATAATCATTTCCAGTATCCTGTTGTACCTATTACCAGGTATATATAATTTAATTACATATTTTATTTATAAATAAAATTTTGTATCATATATCATCAATATAGTCACCTTACTTTACGGGTGCAATCCTCATTTGATTTAGGTGAGAAACTGCTTATGTTTTTTAAAGATCGATTTATTTATGCATACAAGAGCTGGGGTGCAGTCCAGAAGTGTGTGGGGGAGAGGACTCACCAGAGACAAAGTGGGGAGCAGAACAGGCAGATTGACTGAAACACACTGCTGAGGGGAGCAGGGGGCGAGGCAGGAGAGGTCTGCCGCACCATGTGGGAATTTCCTTGGCCTGGGATTGAACTCATGGTGCAGTGGCTGCAGATAGCTTCACAGTGTGAGACTTAACCCCTTGCACCACTGGGGAAGCCCAGTGAAAAACTACTTATTAAGAAATGAATGAATTTATGAGATCTAGGCCCAAAATATTGGCTACCATTGAGTGTTAGAACTTTGATTTCGAGGGAAAAAAAGCTGTATCTTTTCTCACCAAGAAAAAAATAAATAATCCTCAGTAGATTTTAGTTTTTAAATGTCAATATTGACTCATGTTCAAAAGGCTCTTTAAAGTCTTCAGATACAAACAAACCTTAATCCCGCTATTCTTGAGAATAAACATACTGCACTGAAAATTAAAAAGAGATATTTTGTCTTTCATAATGACTTCCTTGGGGGAAATAAATTGACTTGCTACCCTTCTCTTTCATCCAGACACCAGATATGGAGATACTCTGAGTTACACTTCAGTAAAAGTAGTTTATTTCTCCCAGTCTGGCCAACATTGGAAGCCACACTAGTGTCTTATGGATATGTTAATAAAATTGTTTTAAATGCCTCCTCTGAGGCAGAGGCACCGAAGACAGTGAGCAGTCTGGTGCTTTCACTCATTTTCCTTAGTCTCCATCAGAACCTGGACAAGATTTAAGCCATTTTGTTACAGGGCAGGGAGAGGGGCACCCCCCAGAACCCCCAAACCTGCCTGCTCTAAATAGGTTCTGCCATCCGCAGCATCAAGATAAGACATATAAGACCTTAAGTGGAAAAGAAACTTTAATACAATTAGTGTGATAATACATAAAAGACAAAGAATATAGTTTCTAAAATAAACACCCAAAGTCACCCATCACCTCGTGGGCAAAAGTCCACCCAAATGGGATTGGCCCAAAGCAAGGCCCGAAAGCCTGCCATGACTCTAAAACACCTTTTGGCAGGGACCCATAGAAAAGGGTCAGAAACAGTCAGACAGGTCTGTGAGGAAAAGAGCAAAATCCAAATCAAGATCGACACTGCCATTGTTAAGCTCCCCACGGTCTCTCCCCCACATCTGTCTCAGTCAGTCCAGGCCAGTGCAGCTTCCTCACATGTCTCTGCTCCTTGTGCTTCTGGCTTCCATCCTGCTTTTCTCCCTTCTCTCTTTTTCTCTGTGTGTCTCTCTTTCTCTCTTCTCCAGCTTCTTATCTCTCCTGCTCAGCTCCACCCTCCCTTGGGTGGGACAGGGAACCCCGGAACACTCCCCTTTCCTGAGGACCACCCTCTTACAATTTCAGGCCTTCTTTTCCTGCAAGAATAGAAAAGGTCAGGAAAAAAGTGACCACAAAAAAAGTCAAAGAATTTCACATCACTTTCTCCTCTTCCTTTTCTCCAACCTCAAAGGTTTTTAAGGGTGCTTAGTCTTCGGAAACAGACTTTCTAGACAAAGAATAACCCCCAATTCCTGTTGGAAATTTTTGTAATGCTCATTGGGAAGATCAAATAAAAGAATGCTTGTTTTGTATTTACAGATTATTTTTAAAATGAACTTCATTTATTGTCTCTCTTGTACCTTTCATAATTCTGATAATAAAACACTTCAGGTATTAGTCAAAGATTAATGGGATTCAAAATAATTTAGGTTATCAGCATGTGATTTTCATTCCACATGAGGTCCATTTGCAGTTTACATGGTTTTCTAAATTGCATTAAAATAAAATGTCAAAAAGTTCACCTTTTTTTCCCCGTTTTTAACAGCATCAATCTTTAAAGAAAGGTTATTGAACAAAGGTCTGTGCATAAATCAGCCATTCCCTGTAGAGGTAAAGAAGCCATTACACCTGGTTATGAAAGAGAGTTTCATGAATGTGAGAGAAATAAATCATTTCCCACTGGAAATCATATTAGTCTAGATGGAAGAATGTCTACTTCCTGATAGTGAGAAAGCAACAAATTACTTTTGTTTATTTCTGCATCCATAGTTGTCCTTGAGAAGTCTATTACCAAGTTGACTATCCAATATCATTATTATTATTATTATACCGTATAATAATCTGAGTCATTATAATGTAATCCTTAAATTCTCTGAAGCCTTCCATTTTACCTTTTTAATTTCCATTCCCCTCCAACACTGTTTAAAACATATTCCTTGGGAGTTATGGGAAAAGTGATTCTCTGCAGAAAGCAACATTTCACCTGCTCTCCGGAGCCAACCACATTTTACCTCAATCCTTTACTCTCAATTCAACAGTTCAATATTGGATTTAATTCAAGGCTGTGGCCCCAAATAGAATGAGACCTGGATATTTATGAACTGCTTGACCAGGCATTCTTCCCAGTGATTTACTCCATAAATCCTATTTTTAGTTTTTACAGTAGTTTCACAAATGGTTAGAAAACTGTTGTACTTTGCAATTTTAGAAACTGAAATACGTATAGATAACATTTTTACCTGCTCTGGGAAAATGTTGTCATTTTCTGTTTTGGAGTTGAAAATAGTTGTCATATTTGGATGCAACCATTGAATTGATTAGACAACTCTAAATTCATTTCCTATTCACCACCTAAAATAAATTTATATTTTCATGTAATGTATATACATAGAAGAAAAATGTACTTTTTGAGTGGGTTTCTGAATGTGATTTTTAAAGACAGCTATTGACATGTGAAATATGCCACTGAACTTTAAAGAAGTTTAAGGTCCAAAGGTTAATAAGAGCGTCCTCAGCCCCAAATAGGACTTGATGGGGGGGGGGGGTAGGTGGCTCTTGATGGAAGAGGACAGGGAGATCTAGCCAAAGAGTAGGAGCTATAATTAACCTAGTACAGAGCTCCTGGATCATCCGGGGGAGGAGCACCTGCTGTCTTAGGGGAAGGATCAGGGTAGGTATTGAGGTGAACTTTTACTACTGTAACCAGCCAACCCAAAACTTGATGGCTTAACACAGTAGCAGCTACTTGCTTTGAATATGAATCTACCACCAGCCTCCAGGGGACCTTTTGTGTCTGCTCTTAGTGAGATGGGGGCGTGGGGGTGGGGTTGGGGAGGCAGATACCCCCCCTCTCCAGGACACTGACTACTGGAGGATCCCCTTCCTAGAGGGCCCACTCACATTCATGCCTGGCAAACAGGTGCTGGTGGTCAGTCCCTCTGCCCACGGGCCTCCCCGTGGGGCAGTTTGGGCTTTTTACAGTATAGTTGCTGGAACTCAGGAACAACCATCCTAAGGAACAAGCTGAAGCTGCTAGCTTCCTAAGAGCTGCGCCAGAGACTGGCATATTTTGGCTCCTGCCATTTTCTAACGCAGATTTCAAGGGGATAGAACAAATACTCCACCTTTCCTTGGGGGAATGTCAAAAAGGTTTGGGCTATGTTGTAAAACTGCCACAGAAACTTCCTGTAGAAGACATTAAGCTGAGTATTAAACAGCAAGTGGCCTTATCCATTTCAAGAGACAAGGTTTTCTTTGCCCAGAATAGACTTTCTCTCCCAATTTACCCAGCAAATTCCTACATATACTTCAAGCCTTTTTCAAACCTGCCTTCTCCCAAAAATATTTTCTGCCCTTGCCCCCAAGTGAAAAATTGGATAATGTACAGTATACTGATGGTTTTTAATTTTTTAACTTTTTTCTGTAACAGAACATAAATAACTTTGCTTCTTACTTAAAAGCTGTAAAATACTCATAACAGTAGCTACATAAAATAAAAATAAATCTGAACCACAATAAAGCATCTCTCAAAGAGCAGTATTGATAATTTCATTTTTACTTCCCTATTTGCTCTTCATTTTCTACTGTTTGCCTCAAGATATTTTAATAGTATCAGATCTCATCTGTATCAGTGTTTACCAATTAATTTTTAAAATATACCTGTTAATAACCTCATTTGCATAGCTCTATGATGCAGATAATCTGGGCAGTCTTAGTATTACAGGGCAACCCCGATATGAAATGGTTGCCTGACTGTGGGTCCTCGCCTGTGCACATAAAGGGAACTCATGTATAATAAGACTCAACTACAGGCACACACAAAAAAAAATAATAATAAAGGATTTATTTACAAAAGGAGGGGAAATGAAGAAGGGAAGAACTGAGGGCAAAAAAATAGATAAATTGGTGAATGCGTCTTACCAGTTCCGCTGAGCTGGAACCCCAATGGCACGCTGAAACCCGGCAAAAAGCCAGAGACCCCCAAGGCCACATGTCTGATTATATAACAAACCTGGCTGCTTAGCTCCACCCTCAGTTCCCAGCAACCCTCCCTTCGGTGGTGATGGCATGATGGGATTTGTAGTCCTTTGTGTCTTGGATCTCTTTGGTCTGGGGTGGGGGTGGGGTCCATAAATCCTATCTGTGGAGTTTGTTCAGGGTGTCCTACCCCCCCACATTAGTAGTCCATCTCTCTCCTACCATTCTCTTAGTGTTTCCTTCCTTTCACTCCACTCACCCACCACCCCTCCCCCACCTTTTCTCATTTCTTTTTCTTTTCAAGTGACTTTCAGCTACACAGAAAATGCATTTCACATCTCTGTGCTTCCCTCCAGGCTCTATCTATTTCAGTCACCCAGCAATGCCCTTTCTGAATGCTTTCTCTCATTTAGCACTATCTGTTTAAGTTGGACAAAATGATAGCACCTCATTTCTTAAAGGGACAGAACATTGTCTTGAGCTAGCAATTAAAATGAGTCAGCAATTCAAAACATGACCCAATATGTATGAATCGTGACATTATTATGCTAAATGAGTAAGCCAGAAACAAAAGGTTATGCACTATTTAATTCCACTTATACAACGTACCTAGAATAGTCAAATCCAAAGAACAGAAAGTTAAATAGTAGTTACCAGGGGCTTGGGAACTTGCTGTCTAAATGGGTACCTGAGTTTCAGTTTGGTATCAGAGATTGCAAAGTATCTTATTTTACAGGTCATGAGATTGGGATTTTGATCCTGACCTCTGATCTATTTGACCTTGGGGAAATCAGTGACATGGGGAGGGGAGAGTCTCTGGTTTATCTTCTGGGAAAAGATGGAACTAGATCAAACAAGTACTTCTCCGAGTTCACGTATAACCTACACCATCTTTTCTTAGAAGGTTTGTTTAAAATGTACTATATATAGGAAACTGCCTTTCTGGGGATGGGCCAGGGAATCTGCATATTTAAAGAGCCCAGGTGCATCTTGTGACCATTTAAATTTGAGAACCACTGGGCCAGATGCTTGCTTAAGGCCATTTCAGCTCAGAAATTTGACAAATTTTGGTTGTGCATGGCAAATTTTCTATGCTTATACAGGAGAAAGAAATGAAGAAAATACTAGACTTTCTGCTTATGTTGGAGAAATTTTCATTTGACATCCTCATTGCCAATGCCTAGTCAATCAGGAATGGTATTGTTTATTCCTCCCACTGTTTGGGAGAGGCGTGGGGGAAAAGATAAGCCAGATGGTACTGAGGAATATTTACATTACCATTTTCTTTCTTTTTCCCTTTGCATGTGATATATAAAACCATCCGTGCCTCCATCTGAACCATGATCATTAATTTAATATTATGATCTAATGGCTCATGACCTTAAATTATAACTTAGCCTAACATGACCAAATTACGATGTCAGAAAGAAAGTTTCTTTTCTCGAGTTGATCTTATCCCTTAACCAATGGTAGTATTAGCTGAGATTTTCATATCTATGCACAACCTTGATTTAGGGAATCTTTTCTCTTTCATAGAAATACATTTTATTAAATTGTTTCTGGGTTATAATCAAATTTTCAAAAGTAAAGTTAAGAAAGGGGAAAATTTTGCTCTGCTATGGATCTGTGTGTGTTTGTGTGTGTGTGTTTGTATTATGTCTGGAACTATATATATAAGATAAAAATGAAGGAGAGTGGTTAGTTTCATACACACTTGATGGATGGTGAATAGGTTATCTATGTGTCCTTTGAAAGACTTGACACCTTCATCTTTGTTTTACTAATGGATTGATAAGGTGCTCACCATGAGTGTGCCTTGAAAAGTTTTGCATCTATAACTTTGTGTTCCTTTCCCTTTTGTGTATGGGCTCAAGAAATAAAAGTTTATCATCCTTGGTGATTTCAAGCAATGAAGATTTTATTCTGAATAGGTCTTCCCTGTTGTTTTGCTTATTTGAACTTTTTTCCCTTGAATCTCAATATTTCTTTGCATATAAAATTTTTATGACTATAATTAAAATTAAAAGTAGTTGATTTGAGAGAGCGAGACAGAGAGAATGAGAATGCAAGAGAAAATTTCAAACCACATTCTTTCCTGTTCTATAAATTCTGTCAAGCCAAGAAAGAAGGGCCTATGCTGGTCTAGTCAAACAAAGGAAAAGAGACAGTAGAAAGTTCTTCTGTTCACCACCTGTGACACCAAGTCACAACTGTGACTTGTCTCTGACAAGTCATAGCAGAATTAGGCTCAGTGAAACTCAGGCAACTGATGAGCCTTGTGAGAATTTCAAAATGAGGTTAGGTGGAGGCATAGGAGCTGAAATCTAATAATAGATATATAACATGAATCACACCAAAATTGCACATAGAAAGCAAATTAGCCCTCTAATAGAGGAGCCAAAACTGAAGTTCACTCTCTGAGCAGGTTTTCAAACACGTTCTTCTTTTACTAATGAAATACCACCAGAAAAGATTTCAGGAGGCACAATGAAAAAAAATGAGTACTTTAGGGGGAGAGACAGAAAACACACACACACACACACACACACACACCACCACCACCACCACCACCACCACCACCACCACCACCACCACCACCACCACCACCCCTACTCCCAGGTGATGAGAGAGTTGTTTGTTTACATGGTGTATCTGATTCAGAAGCCCGTATACTGTACACATTCTCAGAAGAAGT